>WNYA01002119.1:0-21582 GCA_019512145.1 Engystomops pustulosus
GAACAACTTGCAGATGTTGCCAAACATCTGTAATGTGTTCTTCACACATATTGTTCTTCAAATACTATTGCGGAGAACACCGTTCTGCACGCGTGTCTCCGGAACAGATCGCAGATGTTCCCGAACATCTGCAATCTATTCTGCACTGTGTTCTTTCACTGCTTTCTTCAATTAAATTATTAAATTAAATGTTTTAATTGTATCTTTTTACTGTTCTTCACTTCTTTTTTTTTAATTAAATGCTCTTATCGAGCAGGGCAAATACTCGTCCGAGCAACGAGCCGGTCCGAGTATGCTAATACTCGACCGAGCATCAAGCTCGGACGAGTATACTCGCTCATCACTAGTAATAACCCTTCTTTTACTTTCAGGGTGCGTCCTCACGTGCAGTTTTTCAGATGCAGTTTTTGAAGCCAAAAGCAGGTGTGGATCATAATGGGTGAAAAGCTGCTCCTCCTCTTTTTCCACTCCTGGTTTGGACATCAAAAACTGCATCTGAAAAACTGATGTGTGGACGCACCCTCAGAAGATTATTTACCACCAAATCTTTTAAGAAACGGAAATTAAGTCTAGGCTTAGGGCTACGAGCCATGTATTTTAATCAGTGCAAGAGCCTAGGCAGAATAGCTATGTAGTACACTGCAAAAGCAAGTTTACAAACCCATATATAGCTATAGCAATATCAACTTATGTCAATCTACAGATGGCTGGTTACTGTAATGTACCTGCTGGTCCCCCTGCTGGTAGTAGGTACCAGAGATATGGTAAAGTTATTAAAGTTTATAAAATATGCAAACCAATAAACATAACATTTACTGTACGTATACAAAAATCTTGGCGTATCAAGCCACAGAAAGCTAAACATTTCTATGTGAACTCACTGTAGCCCTTCTATCAACAAGGATATGAAAGGGTCAGTCAAAAACATTGAGATCATAGTATATAAGGCCGGAAAAAGACACAAGTCCATCAAGTCCAACCAAAGATGTCAACTTCATTCTGTAGATGCGGATCTCTCATTTTTGCTGTAGAGCTGTGTGTTACATAAGTGCTTGAACAAGCGATCAGAACATCGCTTATTCAAGACAACCTGTAATAGTAAAAAAAAAAAAGTTTAAAACACTTACCGTAGTTAAAATATTTTTAAATCAAAATAATTAAATAAATAAAGTGAAAGTCCCCTCAACACCAAAATTCCCTTTACATACCTAATAAAGTACAAAAAAACCCACAAAATCATGGAAAAACCCCACATATTTGCCGCATCCATAACAATCTGTACAATAAATTAGTAACATTATTTGACCTGCTTGGGCAACGCTGTAAAAACAAAAACCCAAAACTGTACTTTCATAAAATCCCTTCACAAAAATGTTCCAAAAATTGATCAAAAAAAGTTATGTGTACCAATAAGGTACCAAAGAAAAGGACATCTCAACATGTAAAAAATAAGCCCTAAACTAGCTCTGTCAACCAAAAAATATAAAAGTTGTGTCTTCAAAAAGATGGCGATACAAAAATAAATGAGATTTTCTCTTTATAAGTTTTTTGTCAGTAAAATTTTAAAAATATCTAAAAAAAACTATATAAATGAGGAAAAACACATTCATTTAGCCAAAACAATTAACATTTCAAAATTGCACACAATTTTGTTTTATCCCCTGTAAAACAATTAAATGGTTAACAAACTTCATGAAAGTTGTTTTACATATGTTTTAGGGTGTAGTTTGTATAATGGGGTAATTTATGGGGTTTTACTTTTATATAGGCCCCTTTAAAGTGAGTTGAAATCTGAGCAGGTGCCTCAATAGCAGGATTTCCTGTTTTTTATGAATATGTGGGAAATCGCACCTAAAGTTCAAAGCCCCATAACATCTTACAAAAATGAGAGAATGCGTAAAAAACTATGTCCAGATAAACCAGACATTCGGTTAATGTTAGTTATCAAGTTTTTTGCTGTTACAACTATGTATGGAAAAAGTAGAACATTTTGAATTTCGAAAATCGAGAATTTTTTAGCATTTTCTACAAATATCATGTTTTTTCATAAATTTGAAAAAATGGTCCGTAACAGGAAGGTGAAAAGTGGCTTCGGCGTTAAGGGGTTGTGATAGGGATTTTTATGCAGGGCCCCAACAGCCCTCTTGACTTTTGTAAGACGAGTCCTAATTAACCCTTTCATGATTGAACATAAAAACTAAGACACACGTCAGTCTCTTAGTGTATGTCAACTTCTTCTCCCGTTCAATATCTTAAAAATGCATAATATCACAGACAGAAGAGTAGGCGTGAATAGTATACTGTAAAGTTATTGGTCATCGGCACATTCTGGGGAAAAAAATAATTAATTGTGTTCAGTTCTCAGAGACCTTGTACACAGATATTGTTTATACTAGTTTGCTGAGAAGGAGATGATACGTGGGCTCCAGACTCCTAATATCATGCAGCATCAAGGACAGACTGGCTTCTCATTAAATGTCAAAAGGGTATTAGCTGACAGGCGAGCAAACAGGTTACATAAAATGAAGTTTGAATCATGACATTAACTTGACAGTGGTCATGGAACATGGCCGCTGTATCTAAGATGGCGGACAGTAGTCAAGATGGCGTCCAAAACCAGTGCGACCTCCTTTACAGGTTGAAAGACAAAAAACATGTTGCCACTTACAAAACAGATGAGTTTTGTCTAATGCATTTAAATTGCAAACACATCATCAGAATGCTGCACATTGGGAGAAGTTTTTTCCCATCACATGTTTTGCATTGTGCACATACGATCGGGAGAAACTCCTCCCCACTTCTGCATGAATTTGTTCCTATATGCAAGTCAAACACAGCATGTGAACTTTACCACCTGGAACCTAAATGCGCCATCTAACGCTGAGCCAGCTACACCTAGTCCCACTAATCCTAATTTACTGACCCAATGCATTTGCACAGTGTAACAGCCAATGAAGCTGTAGCATGGAGGGGCTCTAGTAACCTTATGACTCATTAGCATAATTTTAAATGTTGAACTTAGAAAAAAAAAGCCAGGAGTAACAAATATAAGAAGACTGCCACAGTCAAGGTGCCTGGATCTATGAGTAAGTGTCTCCTGTTTATAGTTGATTTTGACAGCATATTTCCTTTATAGGGTTAACACCAGGGATTGGGAGTTAACATTGGGTGTTTATTGCATGATGCAGTATATAAGCTGTATATACTCTACTGTTTCTCATTCCTCACTGGGATCTCTCCCAGCTTTGGGCTAGATGCAGCACCTCACCTTCCCCTGTCAGGTGGTTGGTGTTTTTAGGGCTCATGCACATGACTGTCAGGGGGACTGTCAGAGCAACAAGTGCTCAACGTTCCGAGCTGAAGTCGTAAAAAGAAACAGTCTTCTCACCCCCACCTCCTCTCCTGCGCGCCAACCTGTGCCCGTCGGTCTACGGCACGGTGGGCATATGTTAGTGTGCATGCACCCTTACACACACACACACACATTTTTTAGGCACCTTGCTCCTTTCTCTGTTTTTGTGCATTCCCCGAATCCCAATTTGATTAGTATGAGCCTATTACAAGCCATCATACTGTAAATGAATTAATGCATACTACTGCCATAAGTGATGCTGCCAGCACATCCACCAGCAGCATTGTGAACTGCATCGGAATATGGAAAATTTCTGACCCAAATCTAAAAAGATTCATTATTTCCTAGCATTCATTCAACAGCCCCTTGTCCGTTTCCTATAGATAATAATAAAGATAACAGATGTTTTTCTGAATATTACAAGGGATTCACACCAACTTTCTATCAAATGGTTGTATTATTCCCCCATGCTGTGTATTGTAAACTGTAGTTTCTATTTGCGGATTGGAAAAAAAATAGGGTTTTGAACCACCAGGTGGTAGAGCATGATTTCAAGAATACAAGCTCATGGAGGCTCAAATCCTCATGTGTGGTAAATGCAACCCCCGGAGCCATAGGTAAAGGGGGAACATGACGGTGGTAAAGGGGGGACCTATAACGCCTGAATTTCATGTATTAGTATTGAGGTAAGATGCTGGTCCTTGGTAAAAGTACAGAGTGGGTGGGATAGTGTAGTGATGTAAGAGGGGAGGGGCTCAGGAGTAGATGTCACTCCCTGTCCTGTATCTCTCTCTCTCTCTTTCTCTCCCTAGAACAGTGATGGCGAACCTTTAAGAGGCCGAGTACCCAAACTGCAAACCAAAGCCAACGTTTCTAGTGCAAGGTGCCAACACAGCAATTTAGCCCCATAGTGCCACAATACCACTATACAAGAGACAAATAACACTTTGACTTCATGACGCCACCATTACAACCACATAAATAGCAGAATTCTGGTTATAAAGACCACTATAGAAAGGCCAACATTACCAATAATAACACTATACTAGAAGCTAATATAGTGATGAATACTGTATTACTGCCATCAGTGTGGAATATTACCGCCATATACTGATTATCATTACCCCCATACAGTGACAGCAGTCCTGAGTAGAGGCAGGGACTGGGGGACTATAAGTTAGTCTGCTTATGGACCAAATATTGCCATCTTAACACCGTTTTTTGTTTTTGCATTTTCATTTTTCACTCCCCACATTCAAAAATGTAACTTTATTTTTTCCATGTAAAGAGCTTTGTGAGGGTCTGTATTCTGCATAATGCAGTGAAATTGGTGCCATTTTTTGTGCCATTTTCTTGTGGGCTTGGATTTTACTGCTTTCACTGTTCACCACAAATGAAATGTCTCATATATTCTTTAGGCGGGTGCGATCAAGGGGATACTAAATTTATAAAGGTTTTATAATATTTTCATACATTTACAAAAATGAAACCACCTGCACAAAAAAAAAATAATTTATTTTGCCATTTTTGGCGCTAACTTTTTCATACTTCAGTGAACGGAGCTGTGTGTAGTGTAATTATTTCCGAGGTGACCTGATGTTTTTAATGCTACCATTTTGAGGACCGTACAGACTTTTGATCAGTTTTTATTACATGCTGCAAAATGGCTAAAAGTGGCATTTTGATCCAATTTGGCAGGGAGGTGGTGGAAGGTGTGGGCACAGGTGGATTTGGGATCACACGTATGACAGCTGTCTGTGGCCACATACAGACTTGCCTCATCACATGCACCGTGCGGCCAGTGATGCAGCATAGCACCCGGCCACATTGTGCATGCGCTGCCTGCAGTGGAGCTATGCTGGCTTCATTGCCCGCCTGATGCAAGTGATGAGCGCTTCAGACACAGACCAGTATATATGTGGCAACAGACAGCTGTCATACAGGGGGATTTGGGACACTAAATCACAGTTACCTATAGTTGGTTTAGTGTCCCAAAGCCACCTGACAGAACCTTTGAAGGCATTTGCAGCTCTAACACTGAACTGCTGATGTGCAAACCACACACAGCAGCCCCAGCAGCTCCTGACCTCTTATCATCTTCTGATGCTGCAGGCTTCCTTCTGTGGACTCTCACTCCTCGTACTGCTGTACTTGTCTTCCCGGGCTGAAGAGGAGGAGGGGCGGGCACTGATCGGCTGCTACTGTCTCACTAAGGCATCACTAGTGAGAGCAGAGCCGATCAGCTTCAGGATGCAGTGGCAGCCGGAGCTCCGACTTTGATAAGAATGGGGAGATGGTACGCGTGCCTGCAGAGAGGGCTCTGCGTGCCCTCTCTGGCACGCGTGCCATAGGTTCGCCACCACTGCCCTAGAAGTACAGAAAGAAACATGTCTGACAGACTCAGCAAGTATAACACTGGGGTTACCACTTTATATCACTCTGCTGTCACCACATACACCTCACACATCATGTACCAGGGTAGACTCAGCTTACACATCATATATGAGAGGATTTTTACCTCAGGAATTAATAATTACCACAGGAGTTCATGTCTCCATGTCTCCTCATGTACCTGCTCCCAGCTACCTCACACATGGCAGCTATGGCTGTGAGATCCATGAGCTTATAACCCCACACACTATAGATATGACTGGTAATGTTACAGGGGAGCAGCATTACCTCATGTAATGTGCACATGGCTGTAGGTATGTAAGAGGCTGCCATGTTTGTTGCCATGTGTCTGCAGCTGCCAGCTCTCTTATACCCTGCAGCTAGGGCTATATATACTTATACCTCACACACTATAGATATCACTGGTTAATGTTGCAGGGGAGCAGCATTAACTGATGTAATGTGCACATGGATGTAAGAAGTGACCATGTTTCCTCAGCTATGTGTCCTCATGTATCTGCTCCCTGCCATCTTATACCCTGCAGCTATAGCTGTGATATCGGTATGATTATACCTCACACACTATAGATGTGGCTGCTTTATGCTACATGGGAGCTTTATTTACTAGTTTAATGTGGACATGATGGGAGTCCATGTGTCCTCATGTTCCTGCTCCTCACATGTTATATACCTGCTCTATGAGACAGATAGTGATGTATATGGGAGCAGCACTGTATATGGTAAGATAATTACCCATGTATATGCTCCTTGTCACCTCACATACTACATATATGGCTGATATGTCAGCTTATTGCTTTAAACACTGTATAGTGCACTAATTAACATGAGGGAGTACTTACCTTACACACTGTATATATCACTGATTTACAAGAGGGTGGTGTTACCTCACATGCTGTATATATCACTGATTTACAAGAGGGTGGTGTTACCTTACACACGGTATATATCACTGTTTTACAAGAGGGTGTAGTTACCTCATACACTGTACACATCACTGGTATATATGAGGGTGTAGTTACCATACACTGTACATATCACTGATATATATGAGGATGTAGTTACCTCATACACTGTACATATCACTGATTATATATGAGGATGTAGTTACCTCATACACTGTACTTATCACTGATATATATGAGGATGTAGTTACCTCACACACTGTACATATCACTGATATATATGAGGATGTAGTTACCTCACACACTGTACATATCACTGATATATATGAGGGTATAGTTACCTCATACACTGTACATATCACTGGTATATATGAGGGTGTAGTTACCTCATACTCGGTAACATATCTCTGATATAATTAGATTGTTTACCTCATACCACTGTACATAATCACTGGTAATATATGAGGATGTAGTTACCTCAATACACCTACATATCACTGTAATATGAGGTATAGTTACCTCACACCTGTCATATCACCGATATATATGAGAGAGTTACCTCATCCCTGTCTATCACTGGGCTTATGGTGTTAGTTACCCATCCACCTGTAGCATATCAATGTATATATGAGGGTTGTAGTTACCATACCTACATCTGTAAATATGATTACCACTGGTAATATAGGGTGTAGATATGAGTGAGTTACTCATACACGTACATATCACTGATCTAGATATGAGGGTGAATTAAAACGCATTGAAATATCCTATGTCATGAGTAAATTGACATGAAGGTAATTACCTATGCATTTGCTGGTATAATGTTTAACCAGGGAACCAAATTGTACCTTCAGTCCCATGTACACACGATTAATGCATGACTAATGGTATAGTAACCTGCATGGCAAACCCTCCATACGGAGTTTTTTCAGGAGGCTGTCCTTTTGGTAAGAGATGGGGACAAGTCAGATATCCTCCATAGCTTGTTATTGGAGGTCACATGTGAGTATACACTAGGGAGAAAATGCTGCCATAGAAAGGAACTGTACCGGATCCAAAGAGAGGCTGCGCTATAACCAGTCTCTTATAATCTCATCCACTTACTATAGTTTTTTTTACGATGGTGGCCTACACCTTACTCTATACACTTCCTGGTCTATGTGGTCCACACATAGACAGATACAGAAGTAATTGTGAGTGGACTGGCTTGGAAATTTAGTGATCTGATTTGAACCCCCATGTCACTGATGGTATGTATATATATATATTATGGATTCCCATTACCCTTCCAGGTCAGGTGTAATTCACCACATGCTGCAAGTCAGATCCTTATGTGCTTGGGTGAAGCCGTACATGACCTTTCATCTTCATGCTTCATGGTACTTATGGCACCAATTGTATTATAATATATAGGTAGCTTATTTTGTCTTTCATATTATGGACTGTCCATGTATACCTACCCTTTTATGCACTTATCTTTTTATAATCATGTAGGGGTGGTACCTCTGATGGATAGCATCTGCCTCAGCTAAATGGACGCACGTGTAATATTAATTAAGTATGCCCACAAAATAGTTTCGGGGGATTAGCCAGAACACATGGTCAGTGTTATGCTCAGCCTACATTCTCTGTAGAAGAAAGGATGCTTGGCTATCTAGCCAGGGTCCTTTGTACGTTTAGATCTTACGTGGCTAGATGTCCCTCCCTGCTGTACTAACTTATATAGATATTTAGTTATTTACCACATGCAGGCAATAGCAACATTAACACGTTGATTGCTATCCATGTATTGCGTGCCTCGGCTAAAGTATAGAGATGGCATTGATCTGTCTGTATTCAGCCTCGACTTTTTATATAGTCTTTGTATCAATCCCAAGGTGGCGCTCCCCGTGGTCAGATGCTTTTAGTTTTGCAAAGCCATACCTGGTTGGCCCCTCGGTTTTGCAGCTAATAGATTTCTGTGGTAAATCTTAACTCATGCACCTTTCTCTAAGGGTGGTCCACTGAGAGATGGGTTTAGTTGACGCTATGCTGTTGTTTGTATAATGTGGAGACATATAGTTGCACTTTCTCTAGGGTGGTCCCTGAGAAGAGCTTTTGGTTTTGGCTAAGCTACCCTAGTTACGCCCCCTTGCTGGGTAAGGGTTTGCGGCCTGTTGATCACTAGAGTGTTGGCACGCCCCGCCAGTGCGTGCTTTGTCATATGGGAGGACTATCGTGCACTTCTCTAGGGCCAAGTCACCCGGCTTGAAGCATGTTTTAGTTTTTCCGGTCACACCGATTATTTACCATCACCTTCTACGAGTTTGGGGGTGGTGGCCGTGTTTGATCGCCTAGCTGCCGCCCACCTTACCTGCTCTTATGGACGTTGCAAATACCGGCATGCCATTTACCACTTTAGCCCAGCGCTTCATTTGCGCGCTATTCATGTCAGACCTCCCCTATGTATTAGTCTTGACAAGAATTAATAAACATGAATAAAAAGATTATAACACAGTATATTCTCATTTGGTGTCTAAGGTATCAGATTGGGCCTTCTTTAAGGTAAAATCCTGGGAGACCAATATTTGTACAGCAGTTATGATGGTCTTATCACCTGGGTTATTCCCTGTTTTCTGCTAGTTGCCAGCCAGTGCTCTTGTCTTAGTATGGTCAATGCCACTTATAAACGAAAGTATGCAATCGGATAGGCGCTGTGTGCCACAACCAACGCAAGCAACATTTTCCCATTGGACTGTTCATCCGGTTTTGAGAGAGATCTCGTGCGATTATGGCTGGCTCACATGATGCTTGAGCACGCCACCCAGCCATAGTTTGGGAAAATAGCGGTCTGGCAGGGTTATGTATCGGCCGCCATAGTGGGTTGCCCCGCCCTCTACCGACCCACCACTTTTTACCTCATATGCTTGTTACTGCCATCAGTTTCTTGGTTCTTTATTGCTTATCATGTTGGTCTGGCAGCTTAGTAATGTCCTAGCACATATATGCAAGTTATGGCTAGTGGGCTTATCAGGCTCAGCAATGTTTCTCTACGCATACTACGTGCAGTATTTCTTGTGCGTTCTAGAAAAGGGCAAGCCCACTGTTTTGCAACAACTCTAATACTAGGCTGCATGCAAAAAAAAGTGCTTTAATACAGTACGAATTTCCCCGCAAGGTGGGGAGGAGGGCGTTGTACAATAGATGTTTTTGTTGTCTAGAATTTATTCTGGTGGAAAAGTATATTAGCTCCGTAGCCAGTATTCCCCCTCATACTTATGTGGTATCCCTGTTCACGGTATTGTTGGACACATTTTAGTATATTTGGTACCAATTTGGAAGTCCCACAATTGCAACACTAGATTGCGTTTGGTTGTTTTGGTAAATTTTTCCAACATTTCTTTTATTCCCCCTTTTTTTATTTTTGCCTATGGATGGATTTGTGTGTTGTGGTGGCGGTCGAGTCCATTTAACAGGTTGTCAATGGCTCTTTGTGCGGTGGGGCAGTCCGGCATGGAGTGTGGCGGCCCAGTTTTTGGCGCTCCTTTCACTTATAGTATGATGTAAAAACCTCCATGGTGGCTGGAAAGGCGGACTTGGAAAGTGGCCGAGTCCTCAAGGGTTGGTACTGGTAGAGCAGCCAGGGGCGGCACGTGGTGAAGCACACAAGGGATGATCTTCCCTAGGTTATGGTGCCCTTAAGTGACTGATTCAGACTCGGCTAGATGCCGGCAGCCAAGAGCGTTGCCGCCCCCCTTTATGCGGTCGGCCAGGGTGTATATTTCAGGCCGCGGTGGTTGGGTATATTGGTGAATTCCCCCCATCATCCACCTGACTCACCGCCTCCTGTTGTTGTTTATTCCAGTTGATTTAACTGATAATAGCTATGGCGTATATTTGCACCATTAAGTTATGTCGTGGTGTAGTTTTTACCAGACATCCGATCGTATCTCTTCCTCTGTTTTTTTCAAAGATAAAGGTGGGGTTCCATTCATCCATATCAACTCCTTCATGTCAATGGAGATATCAAGCGCATACATGTCGGACCTACTTATGACCACTTTGCAACACAAGCACAAATTTGTACCCATAATGGATACTACAAATATTGACAGCTCACAGTCAGCGATTCCCCAGTGATGAGTCCACATGGGGGCACGCACAGCTTGAATCCTGCCTTGCTTTCGGGTTTCTCGCATCTTCTTTTCAAGAAGTCACAAACTGCTGCCTATTTAGAAAATTCTCATTTTTTGCCAGGCCACCCACTTTGTACAGATTTTTTTTGCCGTCATACACCACGATGTAATATTGGTGTTTTAGTTTGAAGCGAAGCAAACCTTTCTTGCTACCTTTCAGCTTTGTATTTATTGTAAGCGGTGTCAAGCGCATGCAATTTGTCGGACTATAAGACATCCATGGGCAGATTATCCATCTGTCGCCTAGTCAGCAGATTTCTAGTTGCCCATGGCAACATCACAGCCCTTCCCTTTAATGAGATCATGAGAATGGTAATGAAAGCTTGAGCTGCGATTGGCCCTGGCAATAGATATATTCTTGACTTTCAGACGCTGTGCATAAATCTGCCCCCATGACATCTCAACTTGTTAACCCTTTATTTTTCCATATAAAGAGCGGTGTGTGGGGTCTCTATGCAACAATGACCTTCCTGCGACAGTATTATAATATGCCATGCTGCACTGGAAGCTGGCTGGAATTCATTCCAAATGGTGTGAAATTGGCAAAAACCACCTCATTTTTTTGTGGCTCTGTTTTTATAAAAACTTTAACTGTGGCTACCCTAATGGTGTTACCCTCTTGGTTGTTACAATCACGTGGATCACACACCTTTATAGGTTTATCTTGTTTTCGAGGTTCACACTCAGCTACGGTCCAGGCCCATGCGGCCCGTCACGGGTACCGTTCGATCGGTCCGCGTCCTGATTTCTGGGCCACACCCGGGCCCCGCGGCCTTCACGCACGTCGATCACTATACTGAGCGATGTGGCCGGAACAACCCTGCCGCACTCGCCTCATGTACTAAAGAATGATTCACGGGCCGTGAATGTACCTCATCCGGCCGCGACGTTTTGGCCTCCCAGACGCTCAGAACGCGGCCAGAGAGCAACGCGCGGCGGGGCTTCGGTGCAGTACAGGGTTTGATTTTTATATAAAACGGGGCAGTAAAAGATTGTGGGCCCGGGGGCCAATAGTTAGGGCAGTAAGTAGGGCCCTTGAGGTCGCATAATTAATTATGACGGGGCAGCATATGAAAGTTATTAGTTAATTAGGGGCAAGCATAGGAAATAATTATCTAGTAGGGTCACAGGATAAGTTTGGGGGGAAGGATCATATTGGTGGGCAGATCGGATAAGCAGGGGCAGCTAAGGAACGAAATGGTTAGGGCAGTTCATGGAGGCAATACTATATGATGAGGGAGTCATAGGAAATATGGAGAGAAAATAATTCAATGAGGGATAGGCTAGTCAGATAATATTGAGGGATTCGATATTATGGCACAGGCATATTCATAATTAATGGAGAGGAACGGGGTTCCCAGTTATTTAGTAATTAAATTGGCCCAATGACTCCATTAATTTGGCCATAATATAAAATAGTTCACAAGGGGGTTCAGTTTAATTAAATAATTACTTGAGGGGGGTGCCAGTGTATTATGTGCGGTCACATTACCGCTATTTATTTTTAAACTGTAGGTCTCAGCCTCCAACGATTACTGCAGGGGGCCAGTGAACGGACCCCTATCTAAAAGTTTGGAAACCCTGTTTATTAGATACAAAAAATTATACCTTTGTACAAAAAAAAATCTTGATTTTGCCCAATTATGACCTAATGGTGTGCATTTCTTTTGGAATGAGATAAATTTCCATTGCTATCATTGGTGATGTATGACCTTTTGACACTTTTAACGAAAATTTTTATGATGCAAAATTGCGATAAAGTGGCGATGTTGCTGGCATTTATTCCGGTATGGGTTCACCACCGCAAATAGCCGTTTTCTAAGTTGATTGGCCATTTGAAGACACGGCAACCTATACATGTTTATGATGTTCATTTTTACTAAGTTACTAGGGAAGTAGGTTGATTTGACATTTACTGTATTTTTAGACCCTAGGTTCTTGCACATACTGACGTATGATGTGTATGGGGATTTGTGCATGTGCATTCGGTATTGGTCTTTTACTCAAAGACAGTTTACAGATGCTGCCTATAGACAAGACTGGGAAAAGCCCGGCTGTCGCACTGCGAATGATCCTCGGTAACTTGATGAATCCGTCACGGGGCGCAGTCAAAACCATGGCAGCAGAATGCGCCGCCACACTTAAATGACCCCCGAAACCTTTGCTGAGGGCACTTTATGGTTAACAGCGACAACCCGATTGTCAGTGTAGTGAAGGTTATTTGTGATTCGGCTTCAGTAGTTGCGGAGAAGTGCCATGTGTGGGAACTGTTTTCAGTAGAGTCGAGGTGGACATTCATACAGCTACAAATGGCGGAAGTGACCAGTTTGTATCAAAAACCTTTACAGTGGTTCGTCCATGATCAGTTCCATATACTCATCAGACAAAAATTTCATGCAGGAAATGCCCCCTAAAATCAGCAAAACAAGTAAAGCAGCATTCCAATGTAAAAGAAACATTGAAACTTGAAGTGTGACAAACAAAGAGGAAAATCACCCACTGGAACCTGACAAGTTATGACTGAGAGACCAACGTAACAATATGTTGAGAAAGAGACTGGAAGAGCAATGGACCTATCTCAAGACATTAGAGCCACGTGTATGATGCGTGTGATGTTCTGGTGGCTGCAGGATGCTGCTGAAGCCTTCAAAGCAAAGGCTCTCTCACTACCTATGATTGTGACTGGGTTTGTAACCTTCAAAAATGTGGCTAAATCATCTCTCTGTTATAGTAATGCTGTTCTCGAATTATCATGGGTTTTTTGGCAAATAAAGCTTTTTTGTTGATATTCTTTGTTTATTTTGTAAAACATGTTCTACATTTTGCTGAAATATATCTGAAAAACAATTGATTATATAGTGTTCTTTAATTATGATCTCCGGATATGTATGTTGTTAGTTCAATACTAGATAAAATCTAGATAAACAAATCTTGATTACACCATTATAACAACAAAGGATATCACAGGCACCTTTTGGTTACTAAAATAGTGCTGTGCCAAATATGTCGTAGAAAAATAAAATCACTGTTCATCTTGTGCAGAATCTCAGACTACTTTGGAGTGGTGGACATGAGAGTCCCAATAGTTCATTATTACGCATTACTCATCATGTTTTCCGCTGAGGTACATGTCTCTCCTCCTTCATTGTCTTAGTTCGCCGCGAGTAATCTAATGAGCATTATTCATACATTCTGGCTGGAAAATAAGCAAAGGCGTTAAAAGCATTTAACTCTAAATTTGTTTGTGCCTTTCACTGTAAAATTTGTGACGCAAAGCACTCGAGTTCTCGACCTACATTACCATGCAAGGAAAGATTGATCTAGTTAGTATGCTAGCCATCAGAAGCAATGGTGTTAATAATGTGTTTATTTATAATTTGTATATTGTGAACAAGGCACATTGAATTGGAGAGAAAACTGATGTTATGTGTAGTCCACACCTCGCCGACCACATGATTGAATTGGGCAAAAACTGGAAGCTGTTTTCCCATGTGTTTGGTCTCTGTGAAGACCTGGTCACGGACCCTAATTGCTGGAGTGAGACAAAAGTGTGATCGACGCTCCACTACCCGAAAAGCTTCGCATTCGTAAAATGGGTCTTAACGAATGCCCAGGTGCGTGCGAATCGCCTTAAAGAAGGGTGTGAGAGCAGCCAGTAAGTTGCTCTCTGACCTGGAAGACCAGGAAGTTGGACTGCGTGAGGCCAACGTGTAGTGACCACAGGGGTTATGACGGTGTTCATGTGGCAGAGGTGAGAACCCTCCAGTGTGATAGTGAGGGACCGCCAAGTGTTTAGTTAGGCCGTGACAGGCAAGGTTTTTATTGAGGTGTTGTTTGTTACTCTGCTGGATCCTGAGGTTTTGCTGGAGATAAATCCAGTTTCTACTTTCAATCTCGCGTGTCCAAGAGACCTTTTGTCTTCCTAAGCCGACCGCCCCATTTTGACCGAACCCACTAGTCAAGGCCACTGAGGGACCGCAGATCTTAATTTTGAGGGTCAATCTGGTAGTTCCCCTGTCTGAGATGATATACCACAGGAAAGGAACGATCTTTGTCAAGGGACATAGGACATTCTCAGAGCTTGGCATTACAGGCGATTAGCCTTATACTATCGTACCCTGAGTACCCTATGGGACTCAAAGCGTGCGCGAGATCCAGCCGATTTCGTGCGGAGTATCCACGACACAAGTATTAAAAAATCTCTGAAATGCGTTGATGTCTCCAAACAGCATGAACAGATAGTCGAAGTGTCCATCAGAGTTATTGAAGGCTCAGTCTTACACTCTCGCCTTTGCGGATGTAGGTTATTATGCCCCCGTAGGTCTAATGTTGGTGAAGACCTTGGCTCCACGTGGCAATCATACAGTCTTCCCCGATCAAGGCAGTGGGCAGAGGGTTCTTTATGGTAATTTTGTATTAGGCCGCAATACTTAGGCATGATATGATGTGAACCAATACTTTTTGACCATTGAGCAACCCAGATCAGCGGACAGCGTATGCCTATGCTAACGTCTTCTGCCAGGGTCCTCCTTGTACTAGGCCGACATCGCTGCTGTTCTTGCACAGACAGCGGGTACCACACAATAACCCCCCGTGTGAGGCGATGCACCCACAGCCAAGTCTCTAGGATCTCGGAGGTGAGGTCTTCGTGCGTGTCTCTTTACGGTCGTTTCTTTCTCTTCTAGAATAGTCACGCCCAAGTCCCTTATCCCGCACAGGCAGAATCCACGAGAGCTTGGGAGGAACGAGACTAGAATTCACAGTAGACCACAGAGATGAACTTGCCACTCGAACATTGGGACCTGGCATTTTCGAGACACCATAATTCCCCGTCTGCAGTTGACGCTTAGGTGTCGTGATCTGCAACCATGGCACACTCGTAGGAAGCAAAGGAAGCCCGTGGAACCATGGGAGCATATAGTGTATTCTCTCCCTGGTTCGAGCAATGGCCGGGGTCAATAGAGGATCTCCCACTGATGGAACTAGATGAACAGCTGCTTTTCAAACTCAAGTTGGACCCATTAAGGTGATAATGAGAGACCAGTGGCCAACATCCACAATTTTCCTACGAGCCTGAATCCCGAAGGCCGAAACTATTGAACGGCTAACTGTTCCCAAGATCTTAGTAAACAGTTATGTTATGCCTTGAGAAAGTTTGCTCTGACATAGGGGCAATCTCTCCCAAGAAACCCTTAATTGTTGTGCATTTCCCCTGGTGCTGAAGGAAGATTGTAGGAGTCGAAGAGATTGTTTGGCTGGAAACAATAAACAGAGGTTTCTCTAGTCTTCCTCCTGAATTCGTTTGGGGGGTCAGTTGAGCTTTATATCCACCTGTATGGTTCCCAACAGCAGACACAAGAATCTTCTCCTCCCTCTGTTTTCTTTGGCCGACTTTAGTCCAATCTGTCTTGCCCGATCCTGTCTTGCATTTGTTCTCCGTCTCTCCCCCGTACACAACTCGCAACGCCGATCGATACTCCTCACAGCCTGACCCGTGTAATGTCCCAAGTCCAGCTTTGCACTGACGCTTCAATGCCCGCTCAGGGATGGATGAAGTTCCCGTTCAGCCAAGGCATCTTTAAAATTTCTAACAAGGGCTTTTTTTTTAATGTTGCTTTTTAAAATTAAGGCGTTCATTCATTCCAGACTAGCTCAAAACTGTGCGAACTTTACCTGCACAGTCCACTGAGAGACAAGTTACCTTGGTGTAAGTTCAGCACAGGGCACCTCTCAGCTGAAGACCTGGGAGACCCTGGTCTTCTGCAACACCTGTCTCTGCATAAGATGGTGATGCCGCTATAGCAGGAGGTGCCTCATGAATCTGAAGCTGCTGCAGGGTGCCATAAACTGCTGCATAATGGCGGTTTCCGCTGGTAAGAGTTTTTTTGCTGAACCCCTGGCAATTTGGTTGGGCCCCGAGGGTGTGGTTAGAATCGTCCACTAAGTTTCGTAGCAGACGAACCGTGATGGGAATCCATGCCTGATCTTACTTTCACTATTTAGTGGTTGTAGACCCACTAACCACCGTGAATGAGGACGCAGCCGCTGAACACCTGGAAGCGATCGTCTAAGTGGTACCTAAGGTGTGTCTTTTCCAGCCAGACCCATCACACAGCGTGTATGGACTTGCTGGCTTCAGTTTGCTCCACCCACAGGCAGCGGGGGATAAAACGACTTTGTCACGGTGATGAAAAAGAACGAGGTGGCATAATTGTGAGTTAGCGGCGGTAGTCCCGGGACAGGAAGGATGTCACACCAGGCAGTGCGGGATCATATTCAGGGAGTAGCGGCAGGGTCCAGGACCACAGCACAGGAGAGCAAGTCGGAACTGAATCGTTCACAGGCTGGAAATCACTATAGACCCAACAGACATAAAACAAGCCTTTTTCTAAGCCTGATGCTCAAATATCCGCACTGTACCTCAGGAAGGAGCTGGGCAATTTTTCACAGGCAGCGGTCGGGTCCAGAACGCACTGTACAACCTTCTTGCTTCATCACAGAACCTCTCTAATGATTGATCATGAATGATTTTTGTTCTGCTATTTGCTGATATAACAACATGCTGATAGAATGCCCCACGACAAGAAGCCTTCCCTGACCTTAAATAAAACAATTCAGGATCATTTATACTGTACACAAGCCCTGGCTGGGACAATCACTGGCTTGCTAGGCTACTGTGATAACATGGTCCAGGTTGGAGTGGTTAAATGTGCCCGCAAAGTGTAAAGTTTCAGTACTGGGAAGACTTGATGGCGAACAGTTAAATACCATTGTAGTACAAAGGCATAATTGCATTTTACACTCTACCTCAAAGACCACGAACCACACTCTTGTGTCCTCCTCTTCCTTTTGCGGGCTTACAATAGCAATGTAGGTGCTCCTTGTCTCATCATTGGTTGAGCAGCGATCACTTTACTTACTAGTTTTGAACCACAGAAATACTGGTAGATACCTATTTGACTGTTTAGAAAACCCAAAAAAGTACGAAGGTTGAATACATTGTGCAATCAAGTCTCTCTCCTCATATACATATAACCAAATAAATCATCTTGATTAAGTTGATGAACGGGCCTCCGAGTTCAGGCCTGGGCTGAGTTTAGAAGACCTACTACTGTGAAAAAATCGGTTCAGGTACCTGACTAGACCCAAAAAGTGACCCAAAACGTCATTGAAACAATGGGGACCAAAACATTTTGTGACCGACCTTCAAATGGCGATAAAATATGAGGGTAGTAATGGGTGCAGGCCAAAGTATTAGCACAGCTGGAGACAGCCGTGGACAAACAATTCCTGTAGCTGCTTCTCTGGCTTCCTATATCTGCTGCTAGTTGGTGGGGCATGTTCCGGCTGCAAACATCAGCTATTGCACTGGATGCCAAAACAGACAGCATGCTTGGAATTGGCTGATCTGAAACATGTGATGAGTCACATGTTGTGACATCACTGAGGTATTTTTTGCCAAACTACTAAGCACTTTCAAATGATGCCGTGCGAAACAGTTTGTAATAGGAATAAGCTGAAGCATGTGAATGATTCAATTTGCTTGTGACATCACTAATGGTCCTAAACAAGCCCCTCCTACGAGCCTGTTTGTCCTAGCTGGTGTAAATGAGGCTGCATAGGCGTTTAGCCCAGGAGGTGGCTTATTGTCCGTAAGCTTAGCTGTGGCTTGGTATGATGCAAGGCCATTGTTAGGGTTTGGCGTTCTAGCTTGTTGAGCGTGCTGGGGTGTAAGGCCGTGGTGATTTATGTAGAGTGAAGAATAAGGATGATGAACAGGCAGAGTGTTGTACTGACCTTGACATTGGGATATTGCAGGAGGAATTATGTGTTGTCGCTGTGAAGACATATCTGCTCTGTCAGGAACAGTAGTAGCAATCTGGGGTTCACTGCTTTGGCTTAACACATAGTCTCTGGTACGCTTGAGAGGATCCTCTGCATCCATTCCGCTCAAGGCAACACTGTCTCTTTCACTCCCACTGGCTGCTTCTTCCAGAACTTTCACCCTTGCCATGGCTGTAGCATGCTCACATTGTTTCTGAAGAGCTTCTATTTCTGCCTTTCTTCTTGCTGCGTCTGCTTCCATTTCAGCTTTCTTTTGCGCAAAGGTGGCCTGAACCTTAGTCGCCTCGGCTTCTGCACGCGCCTTTATAAGCTGCTCACTGAGTGTTGAATATTTTGAAGATCGCGACCTAGACGTGCGTTTAGAACGTCTTGTGGACTCAGAAGTACAAGATGTTGTTTCTTGAAGTTGCACAATTCTTGCCCTTGTTTTTGACAAAGCTTCATATATTAAGCCGTCTCGTTCAGCATTAAGATGCTGGAAGTTTTGCAGTTCTTCCAGACTATCTTGTGTATTGATTCTTTTCAGAATGTTTTCATATTCTTGACACTTCAGCATGTAATGCTCATGCATAGTGGACAGTGTCTCTAGGGCTCCCTCTAGAGGCAATACATTATGTTCAGGCAAGGAAATGGTGAAGACATGTGCCTGTAAATTTTTCCACAGTTTCATAATGTCTGATGAAAGTTCATGCTGGAGGCTTTCAAGGTTCTCTCTAACCTTCCATGTAGGCTTAACAGAGCGTTTGTCCTTATCACTGGACAGCAGACTGGGATCCATGCCTCCTTGTACTGAGTGTCCCTCAGCCATGATGATGGAGTACACACAGGATGGATTACTCTGAGGAGGGATGGCTGCTATACTGTCGCTTGGAGTCCTCTGTCCCAACGGCTGGTACTGCATCTTGATCCTTTTATTCATCACTATTCTGATCAATAACCTGCTGTACGGTGTTTAGGATAGTCTTATCTCTTTTTTTAACCAGTACTTACAACAGCCGAACCACTTTTTGTCAATAGTGTCAACTCAAACTCCATCGAGAAGCATGTAGAGGAGAAGATTCACTTTATTTAGTGTTCAGAAAGCTTGAAGAATTCTGGTTAACGAACTTTGTGAAAAGGATATAATTTGCCGGGTTCAGAGACATTCAATAGTACACTTTCCTGACAAAGATGGCTGCATACATGATGAAAGGGGAGGAGTTTTACATAGCTGCAGGCTATAAGGGTACAGGAAACCGGAGGGTCAAAGGCAAAGGCAGTACAACACTATACATGCGAATGCATAGAAACAAGTCCTGGGACATGACAGTGGTGTTACCTCACATGCCTGATATATCACGGATTTCAAGAATATGTGGTGTGTACTTACACACTGTATATATCACTGTTTTCAAGAGGGTGTAGGGTACCGACCTCATGACACTGTAACACATCACTGTATTATGAGGGGGTAGTTACACACCCTTTACATCTCACTGATAATGGAGGATGTAGTTACCTCATACACTGGTACATATCACTGGTATATATGAGGGTGTTTACCTCTCACTGTACCTATCCACTGATATATATGAGGTGTAAGTTACCTGCATCCTTACATATCAACTGATATATATATGGTGAGTAATTTAACCTCATCCTGGACACAGCACTGATATATATGGGTTGTAGTTACCTCATAACGGTACTATCACTGATATATATGATCGATGTAGTACCTCTACCATCCTACAAACGACGTTCACGATATATATAGGATGTAGTTTCCCTCATAACCCTGTACATTCACTTGGTATTCAAGAGGTGTGACTTACCTCATACACTGTACATAAAAAAAATCACTGATATATATGAGGGTGTAGTTTCCTCATACACCTGTACATATCCCTGTAATATGAGGGTGTATTTACCCTCATACACTGTACAATATCACTGTATATAGAGGGGTGTAGTTACCCTCACACACTTACATATCACTGATTATATTGAGGGTGTAGTTACCTCATACACTGTCCATATATCACTTGGTAATTCGAGGGTGGTATTACCTCATAATACTGTATCCTATCACTGATTATATGAGGGTGTCTTACCTCATACACTTACATATCACTGTTATATATGAGGGTGTAGTTACCTCATAATCACTGTACATATCACTGCTATATTGATGGTGTGTTCTACTCATTTGAAATACACTAATTTACATGAGGGTAATTACCTCATGCATGATGTATAATGTTACACAGGAACATTTGTACCTTCATGTCACATGTACACACGATTAATGCATTACTAAGGTATAGTAACCTGCATGGCAAAACACTCCATACTGGAGTTTTTTCAGGAGGCCTGTCCTTTTGGATAAGGTAGATGGGGACTAAGGGCAGATATCCTCCATTACTGCTTGTTATATGGAGGTCACATGTAGTATACACTAGGGAGAGAAGAGCTGCTATAGCAAGCACATGTACAGGATCAAAGATGGAGGCTGCGCTATTAACAGTCTCTTATAATCTCATCCAGCTATCTATAGTTTAGGTGGCCTACACCTTACTGCTATACACATTCCTGGTCTATGTGGTCCAGCACATAGAGTACAGAGTAATTGTAGTGGCTGGCTATGGGGAATTTAGTGACCTGATTTGTCTGTCTGTATTCAGACCAGCAGACTCTTTATATAGTATTTATCATATCCCTAAGGGGCGCTCCCTGGGAAGATGCTTTTAGTTTTGCAAGCCATACCTGGTTGGCCGCCTGGTTTTGCAGCTAATAGATTATATGTGGTGAAATATTATATATGCACTTCTCTAAGGGGCGGTCCCTGAGAAGATGGTTTTGGTTGCACACTATGCGTGCTTTGTATATATGTGGAGACATATATGCACTTCTCTAA
>WNYA01002119.1:22927-48584 GCA_019512145.1 Engystomops pustulosus
CCACCTTCTAGAAGGTTTGCGGTTGGTGGAGCCGGATTTGATCTGCACGCTGAACGCACTTTATCCTGCTTTATGGACGTGAAATACCGGATGCAATTTCAACTTTAGCAAGCGATATATTTGGGATTTATGTCAAGAACTCCACTATTGATTAGTCTTCAACAAGATAATTAAATAAAAAATGAATAAAAAGTAATTATAAAAAGTATAATAATTTTAATTTGGATGTAAAGGTATCAGAATGTGGGCCTTCTTTAAGGGTAATCCCTGGCAAGCCAGATATATGTAAGAGTTATGATGGTTTATACCTGGGTTATTCCACTGTTTCTTGCTAGAGTTGAAGCCAGTGCTCTTATCTTCAGTATGGTCAATGCAGCTTATAAATGAACAGGTGCAATCAAGATGGCGCTGGTGCTACAACTAAAAGCAAAATTTTCTATTGGACTGTTATTATTATTATCCGATTTGAGAAGACTACGTGGAGGATTATGGCTCGGCTCACAAAGAGTGAAGAAGACACACACAGCATTTTGGAAAAATAGCGGGTGGCAGGGTATATGCTATGCCGCCTATAGTGGTTGCCCCCCCCTACCACCACCACTTTTACCTTTATAATTGCTTGGTTACTGACATAAAGTTTCTTCTTCTTTATCTTTGCTATTCATGTCTGTTCTGGCATTAGTAATGGTACATAGTACATATATTGAAGTATGGCTAGTGGGCTTAGCGGCTCAGCATTGTTCTCTAGATACTACGTGCAGTATTTCTTGTGGTTTAGAAAAAGGGCAATGCATGTTTTGCAAAATATAATACATAAGAACATGCAGAAAAGTTACTTTAGATACAGTAAGATATTTCCCTGCAAGGTGGGGAGGAGGGAGTTGTAAATAGATGTTTTTTGTTGTCTAGAATTTATTCTGGTGAAAGTATATTTAGCTCCGCAGGCAGTTATTCCACATCATACTTATGTGGTATCCTGCTTTACTGTATTGTTAGACACATTTTAGTATATTTGTACAATTTGGAGTCCCACAATGCCACTAGATTGTGCAGTTTGGTTGTTTTGGTAATTTTCTCAACATTTTCTTATTTTCCCCAATTTTATTCCTATGGATAGGATTTTGTGGTTTGGTGGTGGTCGAGTCCATTTAAGGTGTCAAATGGCCTCTTTGTGGCGGTGGAGGAGTCAGGTGGAAGGTGCAGGCAAGTTATTGGTGGACTAATTTCACTTATAGATGATGTAAAACCTCATGGTGGTGAACAGCCTGAGCTTTGGAAGAGGCCAGCCTCAAGGCTCTGGTAATGGTAAAAGCAGCCAGGGGCGGGCACGTTGGTGAAGCACACAAGGGATGATCTTCACTAGGGTTATTGGTGCCCTTAAAGTGTATTGGATCTGCTAGAATGGCAGCCAGAGCGTGCCGCCCCCCTTTATTGCTGTCTGGCCGGGTGCTATATGTCAGGCAGCTGTGGATTGGGGTATTTGGTGAATTCCACCCATAGCATGTCACCTGACTCCTCCTCTGTTTGTTTTATTCCAGTGATTTAAATAAAGCTGTGGCCATTTCACCCATTAAGTTATGTGTTGTGTAGTTTTTCCAGACATCGTGTTCTCTCTTGTCTAAGTTTTTCTTAAGATAAAGTGGGGGTCCATGCCATATCCACACGTCATGCACAGAGGAATTGTAAAAATCAACATCTTATACCCTACAAGCCTCAGTTACAGTAGCTATGCTAAATGGTCCAGTTCATTAACCCCTTAACGACCTGGCCCTTTCTTGTTTTTCATTTCCATTTTTCACTCACCACCATCAAAAATCTATAACTTTTTTATTTTTACACATAAAGAGCTATGTTTGGGCTTGTTTTCTGCAAATTAACTTCATAGTGATGGTATTGAATATTCCATGCCGTGTACTGGGAAGTGGGAAAAAAATTCCAAATGCAGTGAAATTGGTGTAAAAAATACAATTGCGCAGTTTTCTTGTGGGCTTGGATTTTACGGCTTTCACTGTATGGCCCAAATGGCATGTCTACTTCAATTATTGGGTCGGTGCGATCACATGAATTACACATTTGTATAGGTTGTAGGGCAGTGATGGCAAACCTTTTAGAGGCCGAGTGCCCAAACTACAACCCAAAACCCCCCTTATTTATCGCGAGGTGCCAACCAAAAATTAAAGTTGTAACTTATTGCTCCCTGTTCTTCAAAAACATTCGATCATATTGGCCTCCTGAGGACAAGATGGAAAATTTGCATAATTTTAGCTTCTTTCCAGTGCTCCTCCATACACAGAGAGTTGTGGGGCCAGCAGGAGGTCCTCCAAAGATAA
The DNA here is from genome assembly GCA_019512145.1 of Engystomops pustulosus. NCBI lineage: Eukaryota > Metazoa > Chordata > Amphibia > Anura > Leptodactylidae > Engystomops > Engystomops pustulosus. Next base: position 25,258 of record WNYA01002119.1, read on the forward strand.
TTTGTCCCTGTTTACTCTTCCTACATACCCAAGTAGCAAAGTACGTATCACTTAAATATATGAGTGAAGGCAGCATCTTTTAAGTTGCTTGGAACTGCAAGAAGATTCCTTGTGTCCTGTCTGGTGTGCTGGGGCGATGGCCTGAGTGCCCACAGAAAAAGCTCTGAGTGCCACCTCTGGCACCCGTGCCATAGGTTCGCCACCACTGTTGTAGGGGATCAACTCAAATGGCAACTTCAGAAACAGTCCAGGTAGCTGTTTTATTTCTTTCCAAAACAGTTTAACAAAACAGAATAGCTTGCTTCAGCATATAACAGAAAATACAGTCCATATAAACAGGACAGACTCACAGTCCTTTGTAGGTTGTGTCTCCATCCAGCAGCATAACCAAACAATGTCACTATTGCGGATCCTTGGCTGTGTAACACCTCCAGCTCTGCATGCAGTATAGCAGAGACTTCCAGACTGCAAACACACCTCCCTCAGCTCACCTGAGCTTCCTGGTCTTATCTATCAGCCAAAACCTGGCCTGGATATGTGGGAGTAGTCACCCACCCTGCTCTTGACTACTCCAATGAAAGGTGGCCCGGATCAACTGCATTAAGCAGCTTACTTTACTGAGGCCAGGCACCTCGGTGACACATATCTGCCATCAATAATGGCCCCTTGTACCTTCTCACATACCCCCCTCCTCTGACAAAAGCCGGGGGTTTTGGCACCTTTAGCCACCAGACTATGCACCCTTGACAGGGCGTCTGCATTTCCCTGCATTTTTCCTGGCCTGTGCTCCACTGTGAAAGAAAAATCTTGTAGGGCCAGGAACCAGCGGGTGACCCGGGCATTTTTCCCTTTCTTCTCCCGCATCCATCTTAGTGGGGCATGGTCTGACACTAGTTTGAACCTCCTTCCCAATAAATAGTACCTGAGGGAGTCTAGTGCCCACTTTATGGCCAGACATTCTTTCTCAATGATGGCATAATTTTTCTCCGCTGGGGACAGTTTCCTGCTAAGATAAATTACTGGGTGCTCTTCCCCATTTACTACTTGAGACATAACTGCACCCAGACCTACATCAGACGCATCTGTCTGGACCACAAACTCACGGGAGAAGTCAGGAGCTATCAACACTGGTTGACTACACAAGGCTTCTTTTAACTCTTTAAAAGCCCCCTCTGCTTCTGGAGACCACTGCACCATTGCCGACTTTGTACCCTTTGTGAGGTCAGTCAAAGGAACTGCTATCTCTGCAAACCTGGGGACAAATCGCCTGTAGTATCCAACAATTCCTAGAAATGCCCGGACCTGTTTCTTGTTAAGTGGGCGGGGCCAATTCTGAATAGCTTCCACTTTATTCAGTTGGGGTTTAATTTCCCCTCTTCCCACTATGTAACCCAGGTACCTGGTTTCATCCATTCCTAGGGCACATTTATTTGGATTAATTGTAAATCCCGCCCTTCTTAGAGAATTCAGAACAGCCTGAAGCTTAATGAGGTGACTTTCCCAGTCATGACTAAAAATAACAATATCATCCAAGTACGCTGCTGCATACTCCCTGTGAGGATGTAGAACCTGGTCCATGGCTCTCTGGAAAGCGGCAGGGGCCCCCTGCAACCCAAATGGCATTCTAATGTACTGGAAACTCCCCTCAGGTGTGGAAAAAGCAGTTTTTTCCTTAGCCTCTTTAGACAATGGAATCTGCCAATACCCCTTAGTAAGGTCTAGGGTGCTGATGTACCTGGCTGGCCCTAATTGCTCTATTAGCTCATCCACCCTGGGCATGGGGTAAGCATCCACTGTGGATACCTCATTGAGTCTGCGGTAGTCGTTGCAGAATCTCCATTCACCATTTGGCTTTGGCACTAACACTATGGGGCTGGACCACCCACTTTTGGACCTCTCAATCACTCCCAGTTCTAACATCCTGTGGACTTCTTTGGAGATTAGGTGGTGTTTCCCTGACTTAAATGTATCCAGGGAAAATTTTGCACAGCCCAACTCCGGACATGACTTAAAAGGGGAGTAGAGAATGTGACACCGTGTTAAATGCGGGCTCCCTGACTCAAAGACCGCGGGCAGACACCCGGATTACCCAACATTTGGCCGGCCTGAATAGGACCTTATATTAGGGTGACTAAAATAATGGGATGAGATACGCTGCGCCAGTCAGCTACTAGTCCCAGGGCCACTTAGCAGTATGGTTATGGATATGTTACCCATTTACACGTGGGAGGTCTACCAGGGTCGGACACAAAATCCTTGCGAGGGTACTCACAGCGATTCTATGTGGCAGGTTGTTATCCGGGAAATCGGAGATTACTGTCATCCTTCGCCCTATCTGCCAGATTCACATCCCCCAGAGGCACATTTTACCGCAAGCACACTCTTGGTCCTTGCCAATTATTGATGGTCCCATTTGAAGAATAGCAATGGACTGTAGGACCTTAGTGAAGTCAGCTACGGGGAATCAGTACATCCTAGTCATGTGTGATTAGCAAAACACGTTTACCCCTGAGGTCTGTCCCCCTAAGGAAACCCCTCTTCGCCGAAATACTTGCCCCCAAGGGGGGGCGTTGTTATATGTTTTTCTTTACACCGCACAGGCCATGTCCACAGGATGATCTGTAACGGACCAGGAACACAGTCATGTCAAAGGTGATGAGGACGGAACTGATGTAAGAGTTTAAAGCACCCAGTGTGCGACAAGTCAGTGTAACACCCCCAGACAGATGGTGCCTTTTTTGCCCCGTGGAGCGATTCAATAAGACAAATGAAAGCCCATTGCAAAACCCTTTCTCGGGTTATGTAGAGAAGGATGGGGCCGGAGATGGACTGGGACTGTCTTTTACGTATATCTTTTGTTTCGATTAGAGAAGTGCCCCAAATCCTCCACCGGGTATCAAATCCTTTGAATTAATTTATGGCGGCACCCCAGGGGTCTCTGAGCATGTCATATAGATCTGCTCGTGTGAGACCCATGTTCCATCCAGGATGATCGCGTACTGGGGTTAGTCCACTCTGTGGAGAGCAAGTTCCTAGCAAAACTGGCAGGGGCCCTATGAGATGTGGAAAAGGTTGGGCGAGGTCAACTTATAGGTCGTTCCATCAGCCCAGGGAAGAGGAAAAGCCCTTCCCGATCTATCAGTCAATCTGATCAAACCTGGTACAAGAGAGGAGAGAGTAGAGGACCCCCTGAGGCTTCTTGCTAGTGGATCAATCGGATCAACCATCGAAGCCGTTTAAATTTGCAGAGGCCTTATCCCTTCCAAAAAACAACATTGTAGGGGACACCCCGGCCCGCGCACGAGGAACAATGATCTCTTCACAGAAAGCCCTGGGTTGTACTAAGGTGATAGAACATGAAATACTCACAGAGCCTCATGTCAGGTGAAATTTAAAGCCATACAGGAATCCCTGAGGACAGTAGGGAGTAGTCATTGCAGAATCTCCATTCACCATTTGGCTTTGGCACTAACACTATGGGGCTGGACCACCCACTTTTGGACCTCTCAATCACTCCCAGTTCTAACATCCTGTGGACTTCTTTGGAGATTACCTCCCTACTGGCCTCAGGGATCCTGTATGGCTTTAAATTTACCCTGACATGAGGCTACCCCACTCATTTTTGAAATACGTTGCAGGAATGCTATCACACTATGGTGTTGCCCCCCCCTACCGCCCACGCACTTTTTAACCTATTAATTGCTTTGGTTACTGGACAAGTTTCTTTCTTCCTTATCTTTGCTAGTCATGTCTTTCTGGCATGTATAGGTCTACACTATATTGAAGTATGAGCTCTGGTCTAAGCGGCTCATCGCATTGTTCTCTAGATCAACCGTGCAGTATTTTCTTGTGGTTTGAAAAAGGGCAATGCATTTGTTCAAAATATAAATCTGGCCTCAATCCAAGTCCTATTTGATACAGTAAGATATTTCCCTGCAAGTTGGAGGATGATGGAGTTGTTTAATAGATTTTTTTTTGTTGTCCTAGAATGTATTCTGGGTGATCAGTATATTTAGGCTCCGCAGGCCAGTTTTCCCACATCATCCTCTGTGGTATCCTGCTTGCACTGTATGATTGGAACACCCGTTTTACAGTATATTTGTAGCCAATTTGGATCCCCAATGCCACTAGATTGAGTCGTTTGGTGTTATTTTGGTGAATGTTCTCGAACTTTGTCTTATTTTCCTCTCCCAATTTTTTCCTAATGGCATGGGTTTTGTGGTTTGGGTGTGGTGCGAGTGCCCATTTGGTTCAATGGCCTCTTGGCGGTGGGGAGTCAGGTGGAGGTCCGTGTGGTGCAGGCCAGTTTATTGGTGGAGACTAATTTCACTTTAGATTATGTTAAAACCTCATGGTGGTGAACAGCCCTGAGCTTTGAAGTGCCGCCTCATAGGGTCTGGTAATGGTCAAAGCATCCCAGGGGCATGGCCGTTGAGTGAAGCACACAAAGGGATGATCTTCACAATGGTTATTGGTAGCCCTTAAGTGTTTGGATCTGCTAATGGCATCCCTGCGTGCCGCACCCCCTTTATTGCTTTGGCCGGGTACATAAATAAAGTTCCAAGCAGCTTGTGATTGGGGTCTTTGGGTGAATTCCACCCATAGCATTCACCTGACATCCTCCTCTGTTTTGCTTTGTTATTCCAGTTTATAAAGTAAAAGCTGGTGCCGATTTCACCCATTAAGGTTATGTGTGTGTGTTTTTTCCCAGACAATCCTGGTTCTCATCTGCTACGTTTTTCTTAAGATAAAAGGTGGGGGGGTCCATGCCATAGTATCCGACACGTCATGCAACAGAGGAATTGTAAAAATCAAGCAGTTCTTAACGCCTACAACCTCAGTGTACAGTAGCTATGCTAAATTGTGTCAGGTTCATAACCCCTTAACGCCTTGGCCTTTTCTTGCTTGTTTTTCACATTTCCATTTTTTCACTCCCAGAACCATCAAAAATCTTAACTATTTTTTAGTTTTTATCACACTACAAGAAGCTGATGTTTTGGGCTGTTCGTGTGTTTCTGCTGGGCTCAAATTAACGTTCATAGTGATGGTATTGAATATTCCAATGCCCGTGTACTGGGAAGTGGGAAAAAAATCCAAATTGCAGTGAATTGGTTGGTAAAAATACAATTGGGTCGCAGTGTTTTCTTGTGGGCTGTGGATTTAAAACGATTACGGGCTTTCACTGTATGGCCCAAATGGCATGTCGGGTCAACTTCCATTATAGGGGGGGGTCGTGTGGCGATGCACATGAATTCACATTTGATAGGTTTAGTGCATGATCGCAACCTTTTGAGGCCGAGTACGCGCCAATCTACATACCCAAAACCCCCTTATTATCTGCGAGGTGCGCAACCAAAAATGAAAGTTGTAACGTTGATTGCTACCCTGTTCTTCAAAAAACTTCGATCATATTTGGCACTCGAGCTGAGGACGAGGATGAAACTTTGTACATAATTTTAGGCTTCTTCGATCCTAGTGCTCTCTGCCGATACATCGAGAGTTTGGGGCCCGCAGGAGGTCCTCCATTGATAATTTGTCCCTGTTTAGACTCGTTCTCCGTAACATACCCAAGTAGCAAAGTACGTATTCACTTAAATATATTATGAATGAAGCAAGTCTGTTCGGTTAGTTGCTTGGAACTTCAAGGAAGATCCCTGTTTGTGCCTGTCTGTGTGTAGCTGGGGCGATGGCCTGAGGTGCCCACGAAAAGGAAGCTCGTGATGCCCCTAAGGTACAGCACCGTGTTACAATTTTTATTTCGTTGTTTCGCCCCACTGGTGTAGGGGATCAACTCAAATGGCAACATTCAGAAACAGGGTCCATGTAGCTGTTTTATTTCCTTTCCAAACAGTGTTGAACAAACACAGGAATTGCTTGCTTCACATGAATAACCAGAAAACAGTCCATATAAAACAGGACAGCTCGCATCACAGTCCTTTGTAGGGTTGTGTCTCCATCCAGCAGCATAACCAAACAATGTCACTATTAGGGGGTTCGGATCGATTACGTCTGTGTATAACACCTGGCCATCGCTCTGCATGCAGGTAAGCATAGACTTCCCAGACTGCCAAACACAGACCGTCCCTCACTCAGACCTAGCTTGCGCTGGTCCTTATCTATGCAGCCAAAGACCTTGGCCGTGGATATGTGGGGCTATGTCACCCCACCTCTTGCTCTTGACTACTCCGAATGTACAAGGTGCGGCCCGGATCACGTGCATAAGAGGCCAGCTTAACTCTTTAACTGAGGCCAGGCACCATCGTGACAATATCTGCCATCATAATGGCCCCTTGTACCTTCTCACATCCCACCCTCCTCTGAAAAAGCCGGGGTTTTGGACTTTCTAGCCACCAGACTATCACCCTTGACAGTGCGCCTTCTGCTTTCCCTGCTTTTTCCTGGCCTGTTGCCGGTTGGGCTCACACTGGGTGAAAGAAAATCTTGTAGGCCAGAAGCCCGTCGGGTGACACCGGCATCTATGGTTATCTCCCTTTCTTCTTATCTCTTCCCCGGAATGACCATCTTAGTGGGGAGCATGGTCTTGTAACACTAGTTTGAACCTCCTTGCCCAATAAATAGTACCGCTGAGGGTAGTCTATGCCCACTACGTTATGGTCCAACAGACTTCTTTGCTCATGAATGGCATAATTTTTCTCCGCTGGGACAGTTTTCCTCTAAATAAATTACTGAGGGTGGCTCTTCCGCATTTACTACTACTTATACATAACTGCAACCCAACCTCCATCAGGCGCATCTGTCTGGACCACAAACTCACAGGGAGAAGTCCCGTGAGCATATCAGAACACGGTTGACTACTATCAAGGCTGTCTTTTAACTGCTTTAAAGCCCGCCTCTGCGTTCTGGAGACCAACTAAATGCGAACCATTGCTGACTTTGTACCCTTTTGTCGGGTCAGATCAAAGACAAACTGCATATCGTGTTCGTGCAACCTGGACGAGGACCACAAATCAGCCTAGTATTATCCAAGCAATTCGCTGAATGTCCGACCTGTTTCATTTTAAGTGGGCGGGCCAAATTAACTGAATACTTCCACTGTTATTCAGGTTGGGTTTAATTTCCCTCTCCCACTAGAGTAACCCAGGATACCGGGTGTGTCACATTCAATGGCCATTCCTAGGCGGCCTTTGATTTGGCTTAATTGTAATCCGCCCACCCGCCCTTCTTAGATGATTCAAACAGCCTGAAGCTTAATGAGGTGACCTTTCCCAGATCATGACTCTAAGGAATAACAATATCATCCAGATACGACTGGACTGCATTACTCCGTGAGGAGTGTGTGGAAACCTGGTCCATGGGTCCTGTAAGCGGCAGGGGCCACCCTGCAACCCATGGCATTCTGAATGCGTACCGGAAAACTCCCTCGGGTCGTGGAAAATGCAAGTTTTTCTTAGCCTCTTTTACAATGTGAATCTGCCAATCCCTTAGTAATGGTCTAGGGGGTGCTGATGACCTTTGGCTGCCCGTAATTGCTCTAGTTAGCTCATTCGGCACCCTGGCATGGGTACAGTCCACTGTTGTGATACCGCTCATTTGAGGTCTGGCGGTACGCGTTGCAGAATCTCCATTCACATTTGGCTGTTGGCCTAACACCATGGGGCTAAGGTAACATCGCGCACTTTTGTCCTCTCAATCACTGGGGGACTCGCAGTTCTAACGATCCTGGTGACTTCTTTGGAGTTACTCCTACGTCCTCAGGGATTCCTGTATGGCTTTTAAATTTACCCTGACATGAGGCCTCTGTGAGTATTTCATGTTCTAATCACTTAGTACATACCAGGGCTTTCTGTGAAGAGATCTTGTTTCCTGGGGGTTCTCGCGGGTCCCCACAATGTTGTTTTTTGGAAGGGGATAAGGCCTCTGCAATTTAAACGGCTTCGATGGCTGACTCCGATTGAGTCCACTGGCAAGAAGCCTCAGGTGGTCTCGTCTCTTGCCTGACTCTCTCCAGGTTTGATCAGATTGACATGATTAGATCGGAAGGGCTTTTTATCCGGTTTCGCCTGGGGCTGATTGGAGAAGACCTATAAAGTTGAACAGGCTCGGCCCAAGCCTTTTCCACTATCTCATAGGGCCCCTGCCATTTTGCTAGGAACTTGCTCTCCACAGTAGGGACTAACACCAGTACGCGATCTCCTGGATGGAACTGTCTCACACGAGCAGATCTATTATAGACATCTAAGAGACCCCTGGGGTGCCTGCCATAAAGTAATTCAAAGGGTGAATACCCGGTGGAGGATTGGGGCACTTCTCTAATCGAAAACAAAAGATACGGTAAAAGACAGTCCCAGTCCCAGTCTCGCCCATCCTTCTCTACTACCTTTTTCAGCATGGCTTTCAGGGTCTTATTGAATCGCTCCACAAGACCATCTGTCTGGGGGTGGTACACTGACGTGCGCAACTGGGTGACTTTTAACACCTTACACAGTTCCCTCATCACCTTTGACATGAACGGGGTTCCCTGGTCCGTTAAGATCTCCTTGGGAATCCCTGTGCGGGAAAAAACATATAACAACGCCCTGGCAATATTTCGGGAGGAGGGGTTCCTTAGGGGGACAGCCTCAGGGTAACGTGTTGCATAATCCACAATGACTAGGATGTACTGATGTCCCCGAGCTGACTTCACTAAGGGTCCTACCAGGTCCATTGCTATTCTTTCAAATGGGACCTCAATAATTGGTGACTTTTAACACCTTACACAGTTCCCTCATCACCTTTGACATGATCTCCTTGGGAATCCCTGTGCGGGAAAAAACATAGAACAACTCCCTGGCAGTATTTCGGGAGGAGGGGTTCCTTAGGGGGACAGCCTCGGGGTAACGTGTTGCATAATCCACAATGACTAGGATGTACTGATGCCCCGAGCTGACTTCACTAAGGGTCCTACCAGGTCCATTGCTATTCTTTCAAATGGGACCTCAATAATTGGCAAAGGGGCCAGAGGGCTGCGGAAATGTGCCACAGGGGATGTGATCTGGCAGATAGGGCAGGATTGACAGTAATCTCTGATTTCCCGGTAGCAACCTGGCCAATTGAATCGTTGTAGTACCCTCTCAAGTGTTTTGTCCACCCCTAGGTGACCTCCTAACACGTGTGAATGGGCCATATCCATAACCATATGTCTATATGGCCCTGGGACTAGTAGCTGCTCCACTATCTCATCCCTTATTTTAGTCACCCGATATAAAAAGACCCCCTGGGGTACTTTCACCCTCTGATTGATCCTACCATATACTGCCATACTATAAAGAACAAAAGCATATCAAATAAAGTTTCAAAAACTGTGCGGGAGAGGAGACTGGATGGGTTTGCTTGGCAACCACAGGGTCTTAGAACTTTGCATTAACGAAGTCGACCATGAAGTCATCTGTGTTGCAAAGTATTGGAGCCAAATGGCTAAAACTTTGCCAATACTGGATCATGCGACAGGACAATGATCCCAAGCACCTAAGTAAATCTACGAGAAATGTTTTTTTACAAAAAAATCAAAGTGCTACAATGACCCAGCAACAGTTCAGATCTAAACCCATTTGAAATAAGAAAATAATCTCTTTAGAAATGTGTTAGATGTAGTTTGCATGTGTTGGTTGTCAGGCTCCACGGGTCGTGGACCCACCAGAGCCTGCCGCAAAGCGGGTTGGACTTGCTGGGGCATGGTACCACCAGGTTGTTCCACAGGTGCAACTTTGTCTGCAGTGGCACAATCACAATAGCAGCACAGGGCATAGAACAAAGCTTTCTTAAGGGCCCAAGGCAGGAAGATCAGGCAAGGGTCACAGGAAGAGGTTGAGTATTTATAGGTAGTCAAGTGGCCAGCAGCAATTAGCGGTGCGCTGGTCCTTTATATTTCAGACAGCCGGCGTGCGTGTGCCCTATGAGGTGGGAACGTGCGCGCTGAAGTGAGGAGACCGTCGCTGGATCAGGGCTAAGTAAGTGAGGCTGCTGCCGTGAGGGGGCATACGGAGGAACACGACCCGGAACATGGCTGCACCAGTGACAGTACCCCCCATTCAGCCTCCTCCTCTTCTTGGTCTTAAAGGGGTATTCTCGTCTTGGTATTCACATTCAGTTTCATTAATCTGACATGTGTAAACATTTCTTCAATTAGATGTTATTAAAAAAAAAATGTTCCTGTGTGAAGATAATTTCTCATAAATGATGCCATATTGTCCCTTAGAAACTAGATAGCTTCCTCGGATACGGCCACCTCTACTGGAGAGATTGCACAAAGAAACAAATTGATTTTGTGTATGAAATGTCCGGGAGTTACTACATGTCCCACAGCCGTCCTGTGGTAATGAACGCTGAATCCAGGAGGTCTGGCAGGACTCAATAGCGCATGTCTGGCCACCGCTGCCAGAGTGTTAGGTGGTCGTATTTCTAACGGACTGCATGGCTACATTTATGAGAAATTATCTTCACACAGGAACATTTTTCTTATTTAACATCCAATTGAAGAAATGTTTACATATGGTAAATTAATTAAATTAAATGTAAATGCCCTGATGGGAATACCCCTTTAAGAAACCTCTGCAGAAGGGGACGGTCCAGGATGTTCTCCTCGGGCTCCCAAGATCTCTTCTCCAGCCCGAACCGATTCCAGTCAACAAGAAAGTACCGTCGACCTCTGATCGATTTCATGTCCAGGAAATTGGTGGAATCAGCCACAGCAGTAGGAGAAGCTACTTGCTGGGAGAAACGATTCAAGATGACTGGTTTCAGGAAGGAGATATGGAAGGAGTTCGGGACGCGCATGGTAGGAGGAAGACGAAGTTTTTATGCCACAGATTGCTTTAAGATTGTGTGCCAGATATCCTGCATGTGTTGCTTCCCCGCTCAGGTCCAACGGAGTTCACCTTCTTCTTCCTAGTGTATGTAAGTGACACAATTTGAAAGTTAAATCCTGCACTCAGTCAGGCAACGGCACATCCCCCAATATGTGTCGAATGGAAGCCAGTGCAGCTGTGCCAAAAACTATTGCATGCAACACAATCCCATCACAGACACCTGTTAAATACCTGTCCAAGCCATGCAAACCCACAAAAAAGGTGCAAAGTCCGACAAAAGTGAGCAGCGTGACCCTCAGTTAATGAGCCCCGTAGGGGCACATTTACTTACCCGTCCGCTGGAGTTCACCGAAAGTGCATTGCCCGGCCATAATGCACTATGCTGCGAGTCACTAAGATCGTGCGCCCGATATCCTGCAAGTGTCGCTTTTTCGCTCAGGTCTGACAGAGTTCACCTTCTTTTTATGTTGTGCATGTAAGTACTTGGGTTTGCTACATAATTTAAAAGTTAAATCCCGCGCCCAGTCCGAATCAGTCGGATCGTCTGACGGCATGTCCCCTAAGTTGTGTTGCTTAGAAGCCAGACCAACTGACTCAAAAATCGATAGTATGCGCCAAAATTGTGCGCCAGTGCAGACACTAGATAAATACCTGTGTAATCCCCGAAAAAGGCACACAATCCACGACCCTTAGTAAGTGAGCCCCATAGTGTAAATGTTTGTTCTTAAGGGATTTCAAAAAGCAATCATAGTGATCAAAATAATTTTTGGGAGTCTACAATTAAAGTACAAAGATTGAGGAAAAAGGGTGAGCAGATGACCTAAAAGGGCATGTACTATGCTAGTTTTCTGGCATAAAAGACAGGTATTAAGCCCATCCCCACCAGGTTTTAAGGTTTTCCGCCCTGCAAACGTGGACATCTTTGATTAGTAATAGAGATGAGCGAGCATACTCATCTGACCTTGATGCTCGTTCGAGCATTAGCGTACTCGAAACTGCTCGTTGCTCGGACGAGTATTACGCCAGCTCGAGAAAATGGCATCTCCCGCCGTGGATTTTTGGCGGCCAGAAACAGAGCCATCAAGCCAGGAGACTCTGCACTCCCACCCGCATGACGTGGTACCCTTACACGTCGATAGCAGGTTGGCTGGCCTGATCAGGTGACCATGGAATAGACTTGCCCCTGCACGCGCTGCTCGAGTCATTCTCTGTCTGGATGCCGCTAGGAGAGAGCTGCTGCTGGCAGGGACAAGCGTTAGGGCAGTGATGGCGAACCTATGACACGCGTGTCAGCACTGACACGCGTAGTCATTTTGGGACACGCGGACCGCCAGCGCCCGCTTGTCCGCCCCTCCCTGTGTAATATGGCCCTGTGTATTGCTACCCCTATGGTTAATGTTCCGCCCCCGTCCCTGTGTTTCTGCCCCTGCTTACCTGTCCGGCGCGTGTGTGGTCCGCCACCGTCTGCAATCCTCTGGCTCCTCCAGGTGCAATGCGCGCTGCTCGTCACGTGACTGAGGGACCTGACGTCAGGTCCCGTCAGTCACATGACCCGAGCGCACGGTGAACCTGTAAGAGCCGAGCCGCCATTATCGTCTCAGACCTGCAGTAACGATACGAGGAAGAAGAATGACATCATGGTAAGTAATAAGTTTATTATTATATTATATTTAAAGAGATGCGGCTAGGGGTTTTTATTTTAGTAGTAAAGGGAGGGCGCTAGAGGGTATTTTTCGTAGTAAGTAAAAGGAGGGCGCTAGGGGTATTTTAGTAGTAAAGGAGGGCGCTTGGGGTATTTAGTAGTGTAAAGGGAGGGCGCTGGGGTTATTTTAGTAGTTAAGGGAGGGCCCGCTGGGGGGTATTTTAGTTAGTAAAGGGAGGGCGCTAGCGGATAGTAGGTGAAGAGTAGGGGTGGCAGGCTGGGGTATTTGTGGAGGGGGGCTAGAGGGGGCGGAGGGGGCGAGGCGGAGGAGTAGTAAGGGGATGGAGGAGCGTGGGGATATAGTAGGTAAGGGTGGGGCTGAGGGTAATTAGTCGTAAAGGAGGCGAGAGATGCGCTATGGTGTATTTTAGTAGAAAGGAGGGGAGAGGCGCGGGGTTTGTGTAGTGTAAAGGGAGGGGCTTGGGTTAGTATAAGGCTGGTATTTTAGTAGTAAAGGGAGGGCGCTGGGGTATTTAGTAGTAAAGGGAGGGCGCTAGGGGTATTTTAGTAGTAAAGGGAGGGCGCTTGGGGTATTTTAGTAGTAAAGGGAGGGCGCTTGGGGTATTTTAGTAGTAAAGGGAGGGCGCTTGGGGTATTTTAGTAGTAAAGGGAGGGCGCTAGGGGTATTTTAGTAGTAAAGGGAGGCCGCCAGGGGTATTTTAGTAGTAAAGGGAGGCCGCTAGGGGTTTTTTAGTAGTAAAGGGAGGCCGCTAGGAGTATTTTATTAGGGAAGGAAGGCCGCTAGGGGCATTTGAATAGTAAGGGGAGGCCGCTGCTGGACATGTTATTAATAAGAGGAGGCCGCTGCTGGACATGTTATTAATAAGAGGAGGGCGCTGCTGGACATGTTATTAATAAGGGGAAGCCGCTGCTGGACATGTTATTAATAAGGGGAGGCCGCTGCTGGATATGTTATTAATAAGGGGAGGCCGTTGCTGGACATGTTATTACAAAAGACGGTTTCGGAAGTGAATCACAATTTTTAATAACACTTTCTAGCAAACATAGATAAAATAGATAAAAACAATAACAATAATCCTTAATATGATAACAAATGCTTAATCTTATTAGGTAACAAACACTGTAGTATTCTTACAGGTGGGTATCAATCATACAATATGTAAACTGGATTCGTTTGTTTTTTATATGTAATGTATATATCCCATATTTCTTCTTATAAGGGCGATCTAATTTCTAAATAAGGTGTACAGTCAGTATAGATACAGGTGTATAGTGAGTATAGATACAGGTATACAGTCAGTGTAGATACTGGTGTACAGTCAGTATAGATACAGGTGTATAGTGAGTATAGATACAGGTGTATAGTGAGTATAGATACAGGTATACAGTCAGTGTAGATACTGGTGTACAGTCAGTATAGATACAGGTGTATAGTCAGTGTAGATACAGGTATACAGTCAGTATAGATACAGGTGTACAGTCAGTATAGATACAGGTATACAGTCAGTGTAGATACAGGTATACAGTCAGTATAGATACAGGTGTATAGTGAGTATAGATACAGGTGTATAGTGAGTATAGATACAGGTATACAGTCAGTGTAGATACAGGTGTACAGTCAGTATAGATACAGGTGTATAGTCAGTGTAGATACAGGTATACAGTCAGTATAGATACAGGTGTACAGTCAGTATAGATACAGGTATACAGTCAGTGTAGATAAAGGTGTACAGTCAGTGTAGATACAGGTGTACAGTCAGTATAGATACAGTTGTACAGTCAGTGTAGATACTGGTGTACAGTCAGTATAGATACAGGTGTATAGTCAGTGTAGATACAGGTGTACAGTCAGTATAGATACAGGTATACAGTCAGTATAGATTTTTTGTGTATGTGGGCACGCTCAAAAGACGGTTTCGGAAGTGAATCACAATTTTTAATAACACTTTCTAGCAAACATAGATAAAATAGATAAAAACAATAACAATAATCCTTAATATGATAACAAATGCTTATTCTTATTAGGTAAAAAACACTGTAGTATTCTTACAGGTGGGTATCAATCATACAATATGTAAACTGGATTCGTTTGTTTTTTATATGTAATGTATATATCCCATATTTCTTCTTATAAGGGCGATCTAATTTCTAAATATGCTGGGAATTGGAGACTGGGTTATTTCTCAATATCTCTGACAAATATAGAGTGTGTCCACACTTCTATATTGCTAAAAGTATATATCGGATTGTAGAGTGTGTACACACTTCTGTATTGCTAAAAGTATATATCGGATTGGGTATTTTTACCTGCCTCTATTAGGCATATAACAAAAATATACAAAAGTCAATTTAAAATTGCATGCATAAAAATAAAAAGTCCAAAATTATAAATCCTAAAAAACAAAAAGTCCAAAATTATAAGTCCTAAAAAACAAAAGTCCAAAATCAGTATCGGAGTTTAACTTTCTATAGTAGATTGGTATCCAGGAGGTTTTACTATTTAATCAGGATGCAGGGCCCTACACCTGTGAAGACTCATATACGCTTTTGCCTTTTATGAAATTAAACGGAATATAAGGCACTCACGGTTGGTGGCAACAATAGTTCAGGCGTCCCTTATAGAATTATGTTGCTATTCTCGTATGGTGGGGTAGTGAAGTACAAGTGTCCGCGTATGCTGTAATCCGGCGTGATCCAATATAATGGTTTGTGGACGCCGTTCGGGAAGGTCGTGGTCACAAGCGTTGCGGGATGTCGATTTACACACACATCCGTTATAAACGCATGGCTTTTCCCTCTCCTAATCAGACCGAGCGACTGTAAGTGTCGCAGGGTTAAAATGCGACTGTAATGTGGTCGCAGATGGTGCCGTGTCTCGTCATGAATGCGATCGTGCTCCGTCATATTGAGCTGCGGTCAGTGCCAGTCAGTATAGATACAGGTATACACTCAGTGTAGATACAGGTTAACAGTCAGTATAGCATACGGTGTATAGTGAGTATAGATCAGGTATACAGTCAGTGTAGATACAGTTACAGCGTTACTACGTCAGTATAGATAATGTTGTATACAGTCAGTACTAGATCAGTGGTAGTAAAATTACAAAAACGTCAGTTGTAGATCGGTTAGCCAGTCAGTAGTCGTACAGTTGTACTCATGTAGATACTGTGTGTACAGTCAGTATAGATACAGGTTGTACAGTCAGTATAGATACAGGTGTCATCAGTGAGTATGGTGTACAGTCAGATAGATACAGTTATACAGTCAGTATAGAATACAGTGTAAGTCAGTATAGATACAGGGTGTACCGTTAGTGTAGTACTGGTGTACAGTCAGTATAGATACAGGTGTACAGTCAGTATAAGTACAGTTGTCAGAGTGTAATACAGGGTGTTAGTGAGTATAGATAAAGTATACAGTCAGTATAGTACTGGTGTACAGCATATAGATACAGGGTATAGTGGATAGATACAGGTATCAGAGTGTAGATACTGGGGTAAGTCAGTATAGATACAGGTGTATAGTGATAGGTTACAGGAGTGTTATAGGAGTTAGATACTGGTGTACAGTCAGATAAGGATACAGTTGTAGCAGTCAGTGTAGGTACTGGTGTACAGTCAGATAGATACAGGGTGTACAGTCAGTTAGATACAGGTGTACAGTCAGTGTAGATACTGGTGTACAGTCAGTATAGATAGGTATACAGTCAGATAGATACAGTGTACAGTCAGTATAGATTACAGGTGTACAGTCAGTGTAGATACTGGTGTACAGTCAGTTATAGATACAGGTGTAATAGTATAGATACAGGTTGAACAGTAGGTAGATACGGGTGTAGAGTATAGATACAGTTACAGTCAGGTAGTAACTGGTGTACGTCAGTATAGATACAGGTGTACAGTGAGTATAGATACAGGTATACAGTCAGTGTAGATACTGAGTGTACAGTCAAGTATAGTACAGGTGATAGTGAGTATAGATACAGGTATTACAGTCAGTGTAATACAGGTGTACAGTCAGTAGAGATACAGCGTGTACAATTAGTATAGATACAGGTGTGTAGTGGAGGATGATACAGGTAGTGTTGTACAGTCAGTGTAGATACTGGTGTACAGTCAGTATAGATACAGGTGTTTATATTAGTATAGAGACAGGTGTATAGTCAGTGTAATACTGGTGTGTACGTGATTAAGATACAGGTTACAGCAGTATAGATACAGGTGTACAGTCAGTATAGATTATACAGGTCGTACCAATTAGTATAGATACAGGTGTAAGGCAGTGTAGATACAGGTGTCAGTACAGGATAGTACAGGTGTACATAGTAAGATACAGGTGTGTAGTGAGTATAGATAACAGGGTAGTCAGTGTAGTACTGGTGTTACAGGCAGTATAGATACAGGTGTACAATTAGTATAGATACAGGTGTACAGTCAGGTAGATCACTGTGTACAGTCAGTAGATACTAGGTTTGAGTACAGTTTCAGTGTATAGATACAGGTGTAGATAGTGAGTATAACAGTGAGTTAGTAGTAGATAACAGGTGTTAGTCAGTATAGATACAGGTGTACTTAGTCATAAGATACAGTGAAAACCACCAGATAAGGGGGTTTTTGTACAATTGTATAGATACAGGTGGCAGTGATGTAGAAGACAGGTTAGTTTAGATACAGTGTAGATACAGGTGTATCAGTCAGTAAGATACAGTGTACAATTAGTATAGATACAGGTGTGTAGTAAGTCAAGATTAGTACAGCTACCAGTGTAGATATGTGTAACATCAGTATAGATACAGGTGTATAGTGAGTAGTAGATACAGGTTGTACAGTCGTATAGATACAGGTGTACAGTAAGTATAGATACAGACTTACAGTCCGTATAGTACCGGTGTACGTAGTGATAGATACAGGTATACAGTCAGTGTAAGATACAGGGTTACAGTCAGTATAGATACAGGTGTCAGTAAGTATAGATACAGGGCAGTAAAGAGTGTAGATACAGTGATAATGAGTATAGATACACGGTTTATACAGTCTGTGTAGATAACAGGTAACAGTCAGTGTAGATACAGGTAGTACAGTCAGTATAGATACAGGTGTACAGTCGTTATAGATACAGGTGTACAGTCAGTGTAGATACAGGTGTATGTGAGTATAGATACAGGTGTACCAGTCAGTATAGATACAGTGTTGTATAGGAGTATAGCTTACAGGTGACAGTCAGATAGATACAGTGTAAGTAGAACGGTGTACAGTCAGTGTATCAGTCATTATGCTCAGCAAGATTGTGTGTGACGCAGTGCAGGCGAGGAACGCAAGTTCTGCTGCAAGTGCAGTTTATGGGTCATCTGATGTGTCATCCTTTATTAATCACTTTTCCAGAACTTCTTTAGTCGGATCTTTGAAACACACCTTTATTTGTAGCGCTGCCTTTACTTACAGCTTTATACCTCTTCTTGCTTCCTCTCATGAATACTTCCAGGCACTCTGCTTGCTGTCTGTGACTAGAAACCTTCTTTTCTGCACTCACAAATCTGATACTCACCTGGTCCTGTACTAATGTAGATCTCCATCTGGCTTTCCTCTTAATCTTTGTGCAGGGCAGCTATTCCCTTGCACTCCCCTGTCACACATGCACGCTCATCTCATAATCCGCTTTGATTTGTAGTGATTTATCACAATCCCTTCTTCTGCTGCTATAAGTCATTGTGGAATTTGCCTTTTCTAAATTTACAGCTAAAATCCTATCACACGTGACTGCACCTTAAAGGGATGGGCTATAGTGTGTGTGATGCTTCCCTATGGATGATTTCCTCTCTCCTGTAAGCGGCTGCTCATTGCTGGGAGTCTGTGACGTCACCAGATCGAGGAGACGACTTCTCCCGCTCCACAATCAGCTGCACTTTACACATGGAGAGACTGTGAGAGTGACAGGCGCGAGGTACGGACAGCAGGACCCCAATCTAGGGAAGAGCCTCTTTGACTGCACACAATGCTGGGGGCGGCTGCCAGGACCGGGGGCTTCATGAGACCTGCTGATCGCTGAGCTCACTTATGAGACAGGTGACACTGGATTTACTCCTCAAGAACTAAGAAGATGACTGTGACTGAGGGCGTCTTACAGCGCACCCTACACCAAGCATCTAGCGGAGCAGGTACCGTACCCTATAGAGCGCGCAGAATGTGGGTTACATTAATCCTGCATGACCGCCCCCTTATATAACATATATATGCGCCTCGCTTCATTTAACACCAGACCTGAGTGCGTCCTTCACTGGTAAATGTCTCATTTAACTATTAAAGAGCGGAACATACATAGCACAGAGGGGTTTGTCACCTGGCACCGCCCGGGCTGGTATGGATATGTCCTTTTACATAGTCAGCTCTGCTACATCTGCACATTTGCTGTATTATGTACACACTGGCGCAACTATGCGGGAGGCAGAAGGAGAAAATACACATCGGAGATGGATGACACAAGAACCAAGTGGTATGGACACAGTCAGCACTGCTACATCAGTACATCGCTGCATTACGTACACACTAGCACAGCTTTGCAGGAGGTACAGGTAAATACAGGTACATATTGGAGTTCAGTAATGACTCAAGTGGTATGGACACAGTCAGCTCTGCTACATTGCATTACTTATCGCTTAGTGCAGGGCCCTACACCTGTGAAGACTCATATACGCTTTTGCCTTTTTGTGAAATTAAAACGGAAGTATAGGCACTCATTCTCTCCTTTAGGGGTCTAATCGTCCTTCCAATGTATTGTTTTTGACAAGGGCACGTTATCATATAAATAACTCCACTGCTGTTGCAAGTGAGGAGTTCATTGATGTTATGTGTTAATTCATTACTAGTTGAAGTGACCTCTTGGGTTCGTTTTGCAAAAGAAAACCCCTAAAGGAGAGAATCGCTGAACATTTAAGGAACATCAAAAAAGTACCGCTCACAAAAGGAAAGAAGAGACACTCACCTGGAAAAAGTTTGCAAACCCAAGCACACCATCTGGAGCCTCGACTTGCATGACCGCATTCATTGACGAGCACGATCGCATTCATTGATGAGCACGGCATCATCTGCGACACATTACAGTCGCACCACCTGCGACACATTACAGTCGCTCGGTCTGAATTAGGAGGAGGAGAAGCCATGCGGTATAGCGGATGTGTGTGAACTGACATCCCGCAACGCTTTGCGACCACGCTTCCGAACGGCGTCCACAGACTCCATTATATGTGGATAGCCGCGGATTACAGCATACGTGGATACCTGGACTTTCCCTACCCCAACATATCGAGAACAGCAACATAATTCTAAGGACACCTAGAACCATTGTTGCCAACCAACCGTGAGTGCCTATACTTCCGTTTTAATTTCATAAAAAGGCAAAAACGTATATGAGTCTTCACAGGTGTAGGGCCCTGCATCCTGTTTAAATAGTAAAACCTCCTGGATACCAATCTACTATAGAAAGCTAAACTTCGATACTGATTTTGGACTTTTGTTTTTTAGGACTTATAATTTTGGACTTTTTGTTTTTTAGGATTTATAATTTTGGACTTTTTACTTTTATTTTAATTGGATGGAGGCAGCCGTAATGCGGACGACATTGGTCCGGCTGTATACCAGCACATGTGGCCGCCTTCCGGCTCCCCCCACCCAATGTGAAAACTACGGGGATCTCCCAATTGAAATACACATCTATACATAAACTAATCTGTCATTATCCATATGCATTTTCCATACTGAACCATGTGTATAAAAGAAATATATGCACAAAATAATATATGCACAGAATAACGTTTATCATACTTTTTAAATTATGGGTACAAGAATATGTTCATTAGTTGACAAAATAGGAACTTATGGAACACTGTTAGAAAATCCTCTCTCCTAATCCCCCACTTTGTATCATCACATCATTGTCTGTACATAATTTTGTTTTATATTTTTGTTACATTTTATTTAATATGCATAAATTCCTCATATATTTCTCTATGCCTACATATATCTCAAATTTATCCAAGGAATGACTTGGTGCATATTTTAATCCTTTGTTCAACAAACTAACGTGGTCTTTGGTGAGTGATGTTCTACTTAGATTAAAAATTCCTAATGTGTCCAGTTCACCACTTGTTACAACTTCCCTACTTTTATCTTCGGAGTGGTGTCTATTTCTGTGTCCTCTTCTAATCCTCTTTTTCTTGTGTGTTGCCCTAGATTCAATAGGGTTTGTGTCTGTGTGACATGTGTTTTCTGTGTTGAAATGGGTGAACTTTGTGTTGCTTGTGCATATGTCTGTGGTCGACTGTATGTGTAGTCTCTGGTTTGTCGGTGGTTCCTCGTTCCGTTGTGCTCTGTCCATGTTTTGGGTGTATACCTTTGTGAGTGTTGGTGAAATTGTTCGCAGTTCGGTTGTTGATAATTAAGAGATTGTCTGTAGTTCGATTGTTGGTGGTTGGGATTGTGGTATGGTCGTTGTTGTATGTGTGTATATTGTCTTCTTTTGCTGTGATCTGTGATGAGGTGGGGTTTCCATGGGGAGAGTTCCTCCCTTTGTTTCTTCTCACACTGAACTATGTGTACAAAAATATATGCACAAAAATATATGCACAGAATTGTGTCTATCATACTTTTTAAACTATGGGTACAAGAATATGTCTATTAGTTGACAAAATAGGAACTTATGGAACACTGTTAGAAAATCCTCTCTCCTAATCCCCCACTTTGCATCATCACATCATTGTCTGTACATAATTTTGTTTTATATTTTTGTTACATTTTATTTAATATTTTTGTTTAACATGAATATTCATAATTCTAGTTCATAATTTATGATTCATTGTAATATATGCATCGCAACAGTGTAGTACTACCTGAAAAAGAATTGAAACAGACTTCAAGTAGATTGGTCCAGGTCAGGTCTTTTTAATTTAACCCAATCCGTGGAAATCCAAACCAGACAACTTCGAGCCCGGAAGGGGTATTTAACAAAATGTATCAACAAGGAGGTTTTCATTACAAAGCTACTGAGGAAGAAGCATCACGCTTCGAAACGCGTCTAGCTACCAGTTACAAGACTCATACGTAATTGCACATTCCTTCTAACAATACCGCTCACAAAAGGAAAGAAGAGACACTCACCTGGAAAAAGTTTGTACCGCTCACAAAAGGAAAGAAGAGACACTCACCTGGAAAAAGTTTGTAAACCCAAGCACACCATCTGGAGCCTTGACTTGCATGACCGCATTCATTGACGAGCACGATCGCATTCATTGACGAGCACGGCACCATCTGCGACACATTACAGTCGCACTACCTGCGACACATTACAGTCGCTCGGTCTGAATTAGGAGGAGGAGATGACTGTATACCTGTATCTATACTCACTATACACCTGTATCTATACTGACTGTACACCTTTATCTACACTGACTGTACACCTGTATCTATACTCACTATACACCTGTATCTATACAGACTGTACACCAGTATCTACATTGACTGTACACCTGTATATATACTGACTGTACACCAGTATCTACACTGACTGTACTCCTGTATCTACACTGACTGTACTCCTGTATCTATACTCACTATACACCTGTATCTATACTGACTGTACACCTGTATCTACACTGACTGTACACCTGTATCTATACTCACTATAAACCTGTATCTATACTGACTGTACACCAGTATCTACACTGACTGTACACCTGTATCTATACTGACTGTACACCTGTATCTATACTGACTGTACACCAGTATCTACACTGACTGTACAACTGTATCTATACTGACTGTACACCAGTATCTACACTGACTGTACACATGTATCTATACTGACTGTACACCTGTATCTATACTGACTGTACACCAGTATCTACACTGACTGTATACCTGTATCTATACTGACTGTACACCTGTATCTATACTGACTGTATACCTGTATCTACACTGACTATACACCTGTATCTATACTGACTGTACACCTGTATCTACACTGACTGTATACCTGTATCTATACTGACTTGCATGACCGCACTCATTGACGAGCACGATCGCATTCATTGACGAGCACGGCACCATCTGCGACACATTACAGTCGCATTACCTGCGACACATTACAGTCGCTCGGTCTGAATTAGGAGGAGGAGAAGCCATGCGGTATAACGGATGTGTGTGAACTGACATCCCGCAACGCTTTGTGACCACGCTTCCGAACGGCGTCCACAAACTCCATTATATGTGGATAGCCGCGGATTACAGCATACGCGGACACTTGGACTTTCACTACCCCAACATATCGAGAATAGCAACATAATTCTAGGGACGCCTAGAACTATTGTTGCCAACCAACCGTGAGTGCCTATACTTCCGTTTTAATTTCATAAAAAGGCAAAAGCGTATATGAGTCTTCACAGGTGTAGGGCCCTGCATCCTGATTAAATAGTAAAACCTCCTGGATACCAATCTACTATAGAAAGTTAAACTCCGACACTGATTTTGGACTTTTGTTTTTTAGGACTTATAATTTTGGATTTTTTGTTTTTTAGGATTTATAATTTTGGACTTTTTACTTTTATTTTCATTTTTATGCATGCAATCTTAAATTGACTTTTGTATGTAATTCTGTTATATGCCTAATAGAGGCAGGTAAAAATCTACAATCCGATATATACTTTTAGCAATATAGAAGTGTGGACACACTCTGCTTCTAGCCATTTGTCCACCAGTCAGTCTTCCACGCAGTCCACCCAAGTCACCGAAATCAGCACTCCTCCAGCTCCTCCGCCTCAGCCTCCTTCCCCCCAGTCTGCCCCCCTCCCAGCAAAATTTTGCATTTGAACC
>WNYA01002120.1:0-48560 GCA_019512145.1 Engystomops pustulosus
AAGAGAAGGCTACTGTGGGGTATGAGAAGGCTACTGTGAGGTATGAGGAGGCTACTGTGGGGTATGAGTTCAGTTCTGGATTATGAGTGTTCGGGCCGGATGTTCCGGGCACACAATGCGAGTTCCATGCATCAGACTTGCTCATGGGCAATAGGCCTTAGACGCCCAAACACTTCTGCACCATATGAGGAGTCAAAATTTAACATGGAAGGTCAGATACATTGGACATCTTATTAGAATATCTCTTGAGGTGGAATAGGAAATCTTAAAGGGGTTGGCCATGTTTTTTGTAATGTGTGTAAGTGTGTGTGTGTGTGGGGCAGTATATTAGGTAATTTACCAATGCACATCTAGTAATAGTTCTGCTCCACCTTCCTGAAATGTAAAGTGAAGCCTCCGGACTTTTACCCCATTCACCAGACATTCCTGACCATAAAATGTCAGCAGATGGAGGGTAAATGAAGTCACAGGGATTACTGATTCTTGGGAAAATGGTGCTAACGGTGTTAATTAAAGAGTTAAGACCCAGTGCTGGCAGGAAGATGGCTGGGTATGGGGCCCAAAACAGCGTCCATTTTAGTATTAACCGGGGGGTCATGCCGGGGGTCATGCCAGGGGTCATGCTGAGGGTCATGCCGGGGGTCATGCCGGGGGTCATGCTGTCCAGCTAATGTCATGGTTCAAACTCCATCCAGTGTGAAAGTGTTTAGAAATGTCTATGTTTTCATACAACACTCTTATCTGTCTGAAGCTCCTCTGTGAGTAGGACATATTATGAATTAACAGAGCGAACACAAGGGCGATTAGTATGAACAAGCCTCTGAGAAGAAATAGTTTCTGACTTATTAACCTTTTCAGAGAATGTCCTGGTAAATTCATTATGGCCAATAGCATTACAATATTCTATTCACGCCTCTTTGATGATAAACTGGGAGAATACTTCCACATACACTAAGAGACTGATGTGTCTTGGTTTGTTCTCGCCCTGGTACCAGGGAGCCATTTTTTGGCCATAAAAGAGTTAATTTGAAAGTCACCTATACAACTGAAGTAAGGGCGGTTTACACCCTAGATAAAAATCTCTATCAGTGATAAATGTCTTATGGACTGAAACTAAATGTTAGACTTTCCTGATTCAAGTTTTAAAAGCATGGAAGATATATTCTGACAGGGGGTTAAGTCATAGACTGTAAGCTCTTGTGTCACCCCCCTCATCCTCATAGACTGTAAGCTCTTGTGTCACCCCCCTCATCCTCATAGACTGTAAGCTCTTGTGTCACCCCCTCATCCCCCGGGCGCCGGGTGATGTGGCCGTAATATAGCAGGGCGCAAAGTTGGGCACCAGGTAAGTGGCGGCGATGGGGCGTCCACCAAGAATCCGATCGGGCAACGTGGACTCTTGGAAGGGAATCCTGGTGCAGTGTGGAGGACAAATGGGCTGAGGAAAACACGACTGCACAAATCGGAATGTAAAATTCGGGGGAAGTTAAACGACTTAACAGTAGAAAAAGATGGGAGAAATATGACGCGAATTGAACTCATGAAGGGAGGTTTAAAAGAAAAAAGGAAGAGGATGCTTCGGACTGTAGAAAGAGTGAGAATTATGGGCAGGGCAATTTATTGAATGGAGGTCAGTCTTCTATTGATTTTAGTTTTTTTTTTGTTGGGTATAACAGAGAGTTACTGCCTAAGGTTCTGTGTTGGATTTTGCGATAAATACGTGGGAGCGAAGGTAAAAAGTCTGTTACGCCCTAAGTAAATGACCCCCAATATCTCTTGTGGTGGAATAGGAAATCTTAAAGGGGTTGGCCATGTTTTTTGTAATGTGTGTAAGTGTGTGGGGGGAGGGGGGGCAGGATATTAGGTAATTTACCAATACACATCTATTAATAGTTCTGCTCCGCTTTCTTAAGATGTAAAGTGAAGCCTCCGGACTTTTACTCCTTCCACCAGACATTCCTGAC
This sequence comes from Engystomops pustulosus, assembly GCA_019512145.1. Taxonomy (NCBI): domain Eukaryota; kingdom Metazoa; phylum Chordata; class Amphibia; order Anura; family Leptodactylidae; genus Engystomops; species Engystomops pustulosus. Next base: position 1,965 of record WNYA01002120.1, read on the forward strand.
CATTCTTTCCTGATTCATAGACTGTAAGCTCTTGTGATCAGGGTCTAACTCCTATTATTCCATATTACTCTATACTCTGTAGCATTTTATTTGTATGTCCCCTATGATTTGTAAAGAGCTACGGAATATGATGGCGATATATAAAGATAATTATTATGAAATGGACCACTTCTCTCCCATATGGGGCCCATAAGATTAATAAGGATAAATAGTCTGGGGTCACTGATGGAGTATTGAAGGATGTACTGGAGACAGTCCCCACTATGTCCCTAAATATAACATACAGACATTCACAACAGTTTTCACTACACCGTATTCCCCGATACATTTGCAGAAAATGGGATACAGTCCTGATGTGCAATGTCCCTGTTCTACAGGTGATGGGGTAGATCTCCTCCATATGTTCTGTCCTGTGCTGCTAAATTTCCAGGACAGAATATTTAAACTTCTAAGTAAGATCTTTGCTACTTTCATTCCAACTTCTCCCCATGTTGCTATGTGATGTCTCCGAATTTTGCAGACATTTATAACCCACATTTATAAAAGTGTCTGTGGCAGTTTTGTGTTGTGGCTCCTCTGTGTCCGACAAGACAGAACAAATGTGCACTTAAAGGGGCGTGTGGACCGTGCACCACTTTTATTACTGCGGTTCGACAGAATTGGGCCAGATCCATGAACACCCTGCACCAGTTTTGATTAATCTGGCGCCCCCTGCACACTACACATGCAACTGCACCTAGTACAGACTGCACAAATGTTTATTAAATGTGGCCCAATGTGACTACAATTTTATACCAGTCTTGAAAACATAACAAAGGAGACAAATATAATTAGGACAAATCTGCAACACATGTCTTTAAATCAACGCTTATGATAGAACATCTGACAGCGAGCAGTTCTATTATCTAGCAAACCTATTTTGTAACACTAGATGGCGCATCTATACATTTATACAAATCAGAGTTCACTTCTCATTATTCAGCACTAGATGGCGTAATCATTCACTGCACATTAACAGCAGAACCCTGAGATCCGGACCTTAGATACAGTGATCCCTGCAAGCTATCCGCTACCTGGTGTCCTCACATCAGTCCTAACTGAGCTCAGGGCCGGATTAAGGTTGGTGGGGGCCCCTGGGCGCAAAATCTGGTGGAGGCCCCCACTAAGTGTAGCGTCACACACTTCCTCCCTGCTTCCTTTCCACTGTCCCGCAGTACACAGCTACATACAGCCGCCAACCCTCCAGTAACACAGCACATACAGTCTCCTCGTCCCCAGTAACACGCTACATACAGTGTCACCGTCGTACCCAGTAACACAGCTACATCAGCCGTCTCACCCCCATAACAACAGCTCCATACAGCCTCTCACACCCCCAGTAACACAGCAATACAGTACCCGCCTGGCCCCCAGTAACACAGCTACATACACCGCCTGGCCCTCCAGTACCAGTACATACATTCCGCCTGCCCCCAGTACACAGCTACATCATGCCGCCTCCCCAGTACACAGTCTACATACAGCCGCTTCGCCCCCAGTAACACGCTCCATACAGCCCGCCAACCCTCCAGTAACACAGCTACATTTACAGCTCGCCGGCCCCCAGTACACAGCTAGCATACAGCCGCTTCGCCCCCGTATACACAGTACATAAAACCGCCACCCTCCAGTAACACAGCTGCATACAGCCCGCCTCATCCCTAGACACAGCTCATACAGCCGCCTCAGCCCTAGTAACACAGCTACAAACATTCGCCTCACCCCAGTAACACAGCACATACAGCCCGCATGACCCCCAGTAACACAGCTACAATACAGCCGCCTGGCCCCCATAACACCCTACATACAGCCGCCAACCTCCATAACACAGCTAACCTACAGCCGCCTCGCCCCAGTAACACAGCTCATACTTCGCCTCACCCCATGTAACACAGCTAACATACATTCGCCTCACCCCCCGTACACGCTACATACATTCGCCTCCCCCAGTAACCCAGCTACATAAACCGTCAAAAGCCGCTCACCCCCAGTACACCGCTACATAACCTTCACCTCACCCACGTAACACACTACATACAGCCTGCCTCACCCCGAGTAACACGGCTACATACAGCCTCCCCATCCCCAAACACAGCGACATACAGCCGCCTGCCCCCAGTAAAACAGCTACATACGCCGCCTCCATCCCCGATAACAGCTACATACAGCCGCATCATCCCAGTAACACAGCTACGTCCAGCCGCCTCCCCGCCAGTAAACAGTTACATACAGCCCCTCGCCCCAGTAACGCGCTACATACAGCCGCCTCGCCCCCAGTAACACAGCTACATACAGCCTCCTCGCCTCCAGTAACACAGCTACATACAGCCGCCTCGCCCCAGTAACACAGCTCATCATCATTCGCCTCACCCCAGTAACACAACACTAACATCATCGCCTCCACCAGATAGCACAGCTACATACAGCCGCCTCACGCCTCACCCCCAGTAACACAGCTACATACAAGCCGCCCTCATCCCCAGTAACACAGCTACATCAGCCGCCTCATCCCATTAACACAGTCATACAGCTCAGCTGCCTCATCCCCAGTAACACAGCTACAATACATGGCCACAGCACAAGAAACGTGTGAGTACTTTGTGGTGCTCACAGTACCAGAGCCTAGGCGCTATGGACGCCTTTGAGGGAAGTATATCCGGTCTAGCAAATTTGCGGCCGGCCAGATATACGTCCCCATTACGTTCTGTCTGTGAATGTACCCTTATACAGACTGTTTATACAATTACCATCACATTTATACTATTAACACACACACTAAAGTTCTACACTCGTATACTTGCCACCCTATATACACAACAATCTGATATCAACTACCCCACTACCAACTTTATGCAACTCATATACATTTATAAATAAACTATACCCAAAGTAATATACACATAGAAAATAACACACCTTCAGTATGTACAGCAATTACACCACATACGGGAATTACACACACACACATTCTGTATATAGAGCATATACTCCATTCCATATACACGTATATACAAAAACCCATCATTCACATATTATATAAAGGTACACAATAGGCGTGTATAAACACAGTAGATCATATATGCACAGTACATCATATATACAGTAGATGCATAATATACAGTTATTACATATATTACATACGGTAGATCATTATACACAGTAGATATATATATGCACAGCGTTAATATATACACTCTAGAGCTATATGCACAGCGTAATACATACATACCATATACACGTAGATGCATGAATACGCAGTATATACATATATACAGTAATGCATATACCTGTATTACACATATCAACAGTTAGATGCATATATGCACAGCGTATACATATACAACTATACACAGTAATGAATGTATATCAATTGTATACCATATTACACAGTAGATGCATATATACACAGTATATACATATATACACGTAGATGCATATATACACAGTAGATATATATATGCCCAGCGTATCATATTACCTGTAGATGTATATATCACAGCGTATACATACATACACTATACAACAGTAGATGCATAACTACGCAGTATATACATATATACAGGTAGATGCATAAATACACTGTATATACCCTATACACAGTAGATGCATAAATGCACAGCGTATACATATATACACATATACACAGTAGATGAATGTATATACAGTGTATACATATATACACAGTAGATGCATATATACACAGTATATACATATATACACGGTAGATGCATATATACACAGTAGATATATATATGCACAGCGTATACATATATACACTGTAGATGTATATATGCACAGCGTATACATACATACACATATACACAGTAGATGCATAAAAATACGCAGTATATACATATATACAGTAGTATGCATAAATACAACCGTATATACACATATACACTGTAGATTGCTATATGCACAGCGTATACTATATACACATATACCAGTAGATGAATGTATATACAGTGTATACATATATACACGTACTATGCATATATACACAGTAGATGCATATTACACATATACCTGTATATACATGATACACATATACACTGTATATCACATATACACTGTATATACACACATAATACAACCTGTATAATATACTGTATATACACATACACTGTATATACATATATACAACCCAGAAAATATATATAAATTAAATACTTACCTGTTTAGGTGTGACCCTGGGGCTGCCCCTGTTCGGGGCGGGTGTGGGTCTTTTCCGCGTCCTCATTGTTCGCCGGTGGGGGGGGGGAGTCGGTCGGTTGCTTATTCGACCAGGAAGGAGGGGTTGGCGGTTGCTGTTCGTCGGGGGGGGGGAGGTGTGAGCGGGTTGACGCGGTATTGAGCAGGGGCGGGGAGACCGGAGTTGAGCGGGGAGCGAGCGGAGCGGGGGGCGGGGGAGGCGGTGTTGAGCGGGGAGCGAGCAGAGGCTTGTGAGCGGAGCGGGGAGCCACTGAGCGGAGCGGGAAACAGTGTTGAGCCGGGAGTGAGGGGGGCGGGGCCGGGTGGTGTGTTGCATGTTATTAGGTGGGCCTGGAAGCGGTCACCTGTGCCGAAGGGGGGGCAGAGTGGCGGCGGGCAGCTCTCCATGCAGCATGGAGAGCCGGGGAGGTGCTCGCCTATGCCCGGAGGCGGCGGGCGGCGTTCGTCTCATGAGGAAGGGCACGGGAAGTGCGATCTGGTGGGGGCCCCTAGGGGGGGCAAGATGGTGGGGGCCCCGGGGCTCGAGCCCCGGGAGCCCCGCCTATAATCCGGCCCTGACTGAGCTGTTATAGGGACCATCCTATCTGCAGTATAGGGATAGTCACCTGCCAGTACCTGGTATATTATACAATTATTAGATTCCTCCCCCCCCCAACATGTTTCACCACTAACGGGGGGTCATCAGTGGAAGGAATGGGACATAACAACACAGGGAATGTGGGGAATGGAGAACCTATCCCTGACCTGTTATATATAACCACTAGATACATTGTATAGAGACAATAGCAAAGGAGGAAAGTGACTTTTTCTGGGAGGAAAGTAATGGGATGGCGAGTATTTATACTAAGAATACGGCAAGATTTTGTAAAGAGGAGAATAAGAAAGAGAATGCCCTTAAATTGGAAATTGACATGAATGAGTTAAACTATATTAACCTCTTCCCGCACCGAGTCCAGCCAATAGCTGGACTCCACAATGTAATAGTACAGGGGGAGCCGATGCTGCTTCATCTCTGCCCCGGAGATGAGCCGACATTGTGGGGTGTCAGCGGAAATCCACTGCTTACATCCATGTGTAACATCTGCGGTCAGAGTAAGCTCCGGCCAAGGGTATTAACCCTTTAAATGCAGCTGCATTTACATGGCTGCAGGTAGATTTCCTACTCGATCGGCACCCCCACCCACAGTGTTTCTCTGAGGGGGGGGGGGGGCTCATTGCTATGGAACCCTGAGATCTGAGCTAAGACCCCAGGGCTGTCCATAGTGAATGCCCATAGGGTCCTTTTACAGACAGGACATTACAGGCGCAGTGCATGTGCATAGGCTGACACTGCTCATACCCTGCAATACATCAGTCACATAGTAAGACAAGGATAAAAGTTAAAAAAAGTGAAAAAAACGGTTTTAAATAAAAATAAAGTAATGAATTAATCAAAAAGCCCCCAAAGCCCCGTTACACATTACACTTACGTATACAATAAAAAAGTGAAAATCGCCATAAAAAATCCACATATGTAGTATCACTACCTCCGCAATGACCCATACAATAAAAACGTAATTATTTTACCTGCACGATAAAAGCTGTAAAAGAAAAATCTAGACACCAAAAATTATGATTTTTGTCCCACACAAAATGCAATTAAAAGTGATCTACAAACCATATCTATGCAAAAACATTCTGGTAAAGCACAACATATCCCGCAAAAACCAAGCTCTCATCCAGCTACATGCACCAAAAACTAAAAGAGTTATGCTATTCGGAAAATATTCATTCAAAAATTATAGATTTTTTCCCACATTAGGTTTTATTGTGCAAAATGAGTAAAACATAAGCAGAGCAAAGAAACCGGATGTTGATTTGTAAGCCGCATAACATCAAAATAAATTATCCAGACATTTCAAAAATGATGAACCAAAAAGCAGAATTTTTTTAGCAACTAAGTTAGGTGGTAAAACTATCTGCCTGAAAAATGAGACAATTTAGAATTTTAAAAATGGCAAGTTTTTCCCAAAATTCAGCATTTTTTTAACTTTTATTTTAAAATAAACACAAAACTTAACCAAAATTTACCACTAAAATGAAGTACAACATGTGATGAAAAAACAATCTCAAAATCATTTTGATAACTAACAGTTTTCTAAAGTTATAACCATATAAAGCAACGCAAGTCAGATTACAAAAAATGGGACTGAGCCCTAAGCTATAAACTGGCTGCGTCCTGAAGGGGTTAAAAACCATTCTTCAGGAATTATAAAAGTGTAGGAAAACGTGCAACAGAATTACAATGTTTGGCTCCTAACAAAGACCCATGAACAACAAATTAAAGGGAACCTGCGATCCAACCCCCCCAAACCCTACTCATGAGCGAGCCGGCCATGCAGCTGATGAGCGCTCCTGCGCTGAGAACTGTAATGGTGCATGCAGGGTGCACCTGTGGAGGTGGCCGGGGACGTGCAGGGGCAATGCGGAGCTCACAGATGCACTAATCTTGCGTCATCTCAGTCTATCGCCTAATCTGTGCTCTTCAATCTGCCACTGATCTTCAAATAATCTTTTCCTTAATCCGAATCTCTCAGACACATCTCCAGGACTTCTCCCAATCTGCACCAATTCCCTGGAATCACCTACCCCAAATCTCCAAAGCTTCAAACGTTCTCTTATAACCCATCTCTGTAGGCAGCATGAAATGTCAGCTCTCCGTTTACTAACCCATCCTGTGTCCTCCTCTCATCTGTTATCCAGAAAACACCAGTTACCAAGCACCGAGCTTCTCTGAGTCACACTAACCTTGGAGTTTGTACATTAGATGCGGCTGATGACTGGTACACACAGCAGAATTTTTATTTATTAAATTATTTTCTTCTGTTCCCTTATAAAGAATGACTGGACCATTATACAAGCTATTATACTTCTTGTGTTCCCACTCATCCTCATAGACGTAAGCCTCTTGTGTCCAACCCCCCCCATCCGCATAGAACTGTAAGCTCTGTGTCCCCCCCTCATCCTCATAGACTGTAAGCTCTTGTGTCACCCCTCATCCTCCACAGACTGTAAGCTCTCATGTACCCTCTCATCCTTTAGAGAGTTTACTCTTGTGTCCCCCCCTCATTCTCAATAGACTGTACGCCCTTGGGTCATCCAGCCTCATCCTCATAAACTGTAAGTTCTGGTGTCACCCCCTCATCCTCATAGACTGTCAGCTCTTGTTCACCTCTCAGCCTCTGACTGTAATCTCTTGTTGTCACCCCCCCCTCATCCGCATAGACTGTAAGCTCTTGTGTCACCACCTCAATTCCTCATAGACTGTAAGCTCTTGTTGTCACCCTCGTCATCCCTCATAGACTGTAAGCTCTTGTGTCACCCTCTCATCCTCGTAACGGTAGCTCTTGTGTTCCCCTCATCCTCCATAGACTGTAGCTCTTGTGTTTCCCACTCTCCTCATAGACTGTAAGTCTTGTGTCACCCCCTCATCCTCATAGACTGTAGCTCCTTGTGTCACCAACCCCTCCGCATCCTCATAGACTGTAAGCTCTTGTTTCACCCCTAGCATCCTCATAGACTGTAAGCTTCTTTCTGTCACCCCCTCATCCTCATAACTGTAAGCTCTTGTGTCACCCCCTCATGCCTCTAGACTGTAAGCTCTGTGTCCACTCATCCTCATAGACTGTAAGCTCTTGTGGCAACCCCCTCACCCCCTCATCCTCATAGACTGTAGCTCTTTGCGTCCTCCTCATCCTCATAGACTGTAATCTCTTGTGTCCACCCCTCATCCTCATAGACTGTAAGCTCTTGTGTCACTCCTCATCCTCATAGACTGTAAGCGCTTGTGTCACCTCTCATCCTCATAGACTGTAAGGCTCTGTGTCACCCCCTCATCCTCATAGTCTTGTAAGGCTCTTGTGTCACTCCCTCATCCTCATCGACCTGTAATCCTCTTGCGTCCTCCCTCATCCTCATAGACTGTAAGCTCTTGTGTCACCCCTATCCTCATAGACTGTAGCTCTTGTGTCACCCCCTCATCCTATCGACGGGTAACTCTTGTGTCACCACTCTCATCCTCATAGAACTGTAAGCTCTTGTGTCACTCCCTCATCCTCATAGACTTTAAGCTCTTGGTTGTCACCCCCCTACCCCCCCTCTCTCCTCAGCTCATATACCTGTAAGCTCTTGTGTCACCCCTCATCCTCATAGACTGTAGCTCTTGTGTCACCCTCTCATCCTCATAGACTGTTAACTCTTGTGTCACCCCCCTCATCCTCATAACTGTAGGATGAACAAACCCAAACCTTAAATTTGGTATTGCCCCCTGTTACCTTGAATAAACCATCCCACCGTTAGGTACTTTACCTTGTTCCCTTGATCACCACCAACCGTTTGGACTTGACCTTGGCCCTTGATCAACCATCCAAACCGCTTGTTACTCTGACCTTGTGCCTTGATCAACCATCCAAACCGTCCGTTACTTGACCTTGTGCTTTGATCCTTCCATCCAGTCTGTACTTCACCGGTACCTAGACTAACCACCACGTCTGGTACTTGACCATGTAACCTAGACTAACCACCCAACCATCTGGTACTTATCCGTTACCTAAACTAACCACCCAACCATCTGGTACTTGACCGTGTACCTATACTAACCACCCATCAACCGCCCAGGAAACTAAATGTTTGTGGGTAATGTTGGAAGGCCACAGCGTTTATTAAAACTAGATAGATTATTAAATAATGTTTATAAATTAAAAACATTCCCCACTTTTCTAGGCCCGCTTGCATCTTCAAAATCTTGAGACCGATTCGCCCGAAATGGCGGCTGCGGCCCTGCACCGGCAATGTGGGCATCTTCCCGCCCCCCCAGCGCCTTAGGCCTGTGTAATCTTCGCCTTCGCTGTGACGTCTTTAGGAAAACAGAAGGAAACGCCGAACCAAGGAAAGAAAAGCTGAAAAGAAAATAATTCTTAGGGCAGGGGGTTGTAGGGTGCTTCTCCGCCTCTTTCGTCAGGGGGCAGAAGAAGAGGCCCCCCCACGTGCTCTCGACTTTATAAACCACCGGGCGGGTCCTTACCCGCCCCCCAACCCACCAGTCCCGTGACCTCACACGGGAGGAGTAAGGGTAAGCCCCACCAGCCTACCAGAAGGCTTGAACCACCCACTACAGTCCTCAGCCCTTCGCATTTGCTTTGGTGCTTGTTAGACTGTATGGATTCACAAACCCAAAAAAACCCAAACCTTAAATTTGGTACTTGCCCCTGTACCTGGAAAACGCATCCAACCGTTAGTCTGACCTTGTCCCTTGACACAACCATCCAGAACCGTTTGGTACTTGACCTGTACCTTGATCAACCCATCCGAACCACCGCTTGGTACTTGACCTTGTGCCTTGATCAACAGCCCAAACTTCCGGGTACGTGACCTTGTGCTTGATAAACCTTCCATCCGTCTGGTACTTCATCACCGTGTACGCTATACAACCACCCAACCGTCTGGTACTTGACCATGTACCTAGACTAACCACCCAACCATCTGGTACTTACCGTGTACCTAGACTAACCACCCAACCATCTGGTACTTTAACCTTGTACCTAACTAACCACCCATCAACAGACCAGGAAACTAAATGTTGGGTAATGTGGAAGGCCACAGCGTTTATTAACAACTAAGAAGTTCTTCAATAATGTTATAAATTAAACATTTCCAATCTGCTAGACCCGCTTGGCATCTTCAAAATCTTGAGAACCGACTTGTCGCCCGAATGGCGCTGCGGCCCTGCATAGCGGCGGTGGGCCTCTTCCCGCGCCTTAGGCTGTGTGAACTTCCAGCCACGAGCAGCCTCCTACCGCTCCTACCGGCTGCGACCCCCCACAGGCCCAAGGCCATGGCCTTCTCAAGCCTGTTCCCTGCAGGCCAAGAGGAAATATTTCTAAAATATTCACCTCAATGTATTGATTGGACCCCGTCCAAATAGATATGGTGTTTATCCCCCCGCAGATTCTCATGCCTATACGGCCACTCCTCCCAGGGATTATTGGGATAGATCAGGACTCTTTGTCGTACTGGCTGCGCGTTTTTGCTCTCTCTCTGTCGCCTTCCACTCCTCGCTAGCCCCCTTTGAATAGGATGCCTGACCCATTAACTGCTCGAAGACTATTATCTGGGGTGAATGAGCCCTTTTCGCAACCCAGATTATCCTTTTACCGACTTTAAGTTACTGCATTACCCACAACCAGGGACCGAAACGGCTAAAGCTCGCAAGCTAGTTTATGGAAGTTTTGGTCGCTTCCATCTTCTTCTTTCTCTGCAGAAGTCGACCTGCCCTATCAAAGGAGACGTCGTACCGCACAGCGAAGAACTTCCAACCTCCACAAAACCTCGTATATAGCGTCATTGACCGAGGGCCTTTGGAAACGACAGGTGTCGATTAATCTGAACTCTCCGGGCTCCTTTTGGGAAGTAAGCCTGGGCGTTCATAGGGACCGCCATCCTACCCGTGGAAACCTTTTTCCCGACCTCCTCTAGTGCTAATACTGCGATTGAAAGAAATTAACTGCCTGCCGCATTTAATACTCCACATGCGGTGGGCTGGTGTGCTACCCTGATGCGTGGATGGGGGGAGAAGTGCCTTTTGTGCTGCCCATGATTATCTTCACTGACATTAACCCCTTTAACCGCCGGAGCCACTTTTCCCTTCCTGCACGGGCCATTTTTTGAAAATCTTCCCTGGTCCCATTAAATGGTTATAAAACCGGAAGCTGTTAACATTCCAAGTGATGTTTTAAAATTGTTTTCTCGTGACACTTTGTACTTCATTTAGTTACACATTGTTGGTGTTAATGTTTTGCATTTATTTAGGAGAATTCAGATATTTGGTGAAATTTTGAAAAATTCTCGATTACCACCGTACTTCAATGTTCTACTTATCCCATCATAGTCATACCGCTAAAATGTAATAACAACATTCAACCGAATGACTATTTATTTGGCACGGTGATGTTTTTGCATAGTTTAATTTTACAGGATGTTATGGGCTTGAATGTTACGTTGCGATTTCCATATTTTCATAAAAAACGCAAAACCTGCTATTAGGACCTGCTCAGGTTTCAAGGTCAATTTGAGAGGTCTAAATAAAAGAAAACCCCATAAATTACCCCAAATGAAACTACACTACACCCTCAATGTATGTGAAACACTTTTGGTGAAAGTTCGTTAACCCTTTAACTGTTTTACAGGGGTTAAAAACAAAAACGGATGCACTTTAAAGTACTTTTTTTTTTTTTTTTTTTTTTTTTTGACTAAATGAATGTGTTTTTTTTAAAGAAGGTACAAATTCTCAGTGAGAAATACCAAAATGCTCCACAAATTTTAATCCCAATCCCTTCCAGCGTATAACAATACCCCATATGTGGTGGGGACTGCTGTATGGGCACACCCCAGGGCATGGGGGGGGGGTAGCTGCTCCGTCACCGCAGAGTATGCATTGTCACTTTTTAATGCTATACATTTTTTTTTTTTTTTTTTTTGGACATATAAGAGCTTATATTTTTGCGAACATGAGATGCACTTTACAAATACTTCATTTTAGTGGGTCCATTAGCTTATTGAATGAGATTTTATTAACTCTTGACTGTAATGGGTAAAGAAAAATTGTCAATTTTGGTTTCTTCTGTTTGTATTTTTTTGAGGTTGTACCCGTACACGAAACTCCCTATCTTAGCTTTATCCGATAGTCACTACGATTAGTTGATACTCATGTGTATAGTTTTTTTTTTTTTTTATTTTTTTTTTTTTTTACAATTTTATTACTGAATCAAACTAAAATATAGGAACATCTCATTTGTTGTTTGCATCGCCAGCTTTTCGGAGACGTAACTAATATTTTTTTTTGCAAGCGAGTTTAGGGCTTATTTTTACGTGTTGAGATGTTCTTTTCAATTGATAACCATTTTGGCCTCATTTTTTTTTTTTTTTTTTTTTATTAAAAATGTTTTTATTAAATGGTATTAACTCTTAATCCTTTTACAGGTACGCCTGATCAAGCTATCCACTTATCGCTTGTTAAGCTATTGTACACCACACCAGTGGAAATACATATTATTACACTGCGCCTGGCACGCACCACCCGGCTGCCTGAAGGAGGATCGCCCAGCCCCGGGCACTGGCAGGCCCGGGCTGCGATCCCTAATGGGTTTGCCCAGTCCTGCGCTAGCTAAATTCCCTAAGCCCACAGGTGTATCCTGACTGGCTTGTAATTGTTGGTGGTATGATCTAAGTGATTGAATGACCTCTGTGTTGCTTGTGTGATGAGGTAATGGACGTGAGACCTCTGTGTTCTTGTGTGATGAGGTAATGCCGACCACGAGGTGGAGGCCACTTAACTCACCGATGAAGTCTTCGCTGGTGGAGCTGACTTGTCCTGATAGAAGACTGTGCTTTTCCTGTTCAGAAGCTGAGTGATGCGTTGAGTGGTTTCTTGATGAACGTCAGAACTGCGAGTTGGAGCTTGAGACCTTGGCTTCCATGACGGGATACCTCTTGGACTGCGGTGCCTGTAAGATGAGCTTGAAATCTGTCAAGCAGATTCCTGGTGGGTTGTAGGATGCTCCTATGTCCGCCTGGAGAGCTTTGGTCAGGCGGTGAGGGAAGTCCTCTGCGGCTTTGTCGTAGTCCGGTTACGGCTGCGGGTGTGTGACGTGCGCCACCATCGCGGCCACTGGAACCCGTGACGATGGCTGCGTAGAGTCTGCGACGTCTCCGTGATGATGATGATGCGCTGTCGGGCCTGGTGAGCGGAGCACAGGAGCCAGTATCGTCAGCCCGCTGCGGATGGCCGCTGGGAGTCCATTCCTTCTGTTACGTTGCTGCTTGTAGGGACGGTGATCTGTGACTCCTGTGTCTGTGGTGTACCTGGGCATAGAGGTCTCTACGCATCAAGGGTAGGCATAGAGGACTCGGGGGATAGGAGGGGAGAAGGGAGCTGCCCCATGGATCCAGGGACTGTGGTGTTGGCTGGGGCCGGGATGCATGGTGGGGGGAGCAAGGGCTCGGGAGGACCAGTCTGTGTAATGCGCTGCTGGCGGCTAACTGAGTTGGTGGGGGGGGGGGGCCTGGGGAGTAGGCCGAGGCCTGATATGTGCTGGGCTCTTTGGCCTGGGGAGTAAGGCCCGATCCTGGAGTGGGGTTAGGCCCGAGGCTGCCGTGGGGCCTATGGCCTTGGATGGGGGTAGGCCCGAGACTGCTGTGGGGGCCCTGGGCTGGATGGTGGGGTAATGCCCGAGGCATGGGGCAAAGCCCGGGGCCCCCTGTGAGACAAATAGGCCCCAGGCCTGCCGCTGGGGCCTTTGGGGCCCTTGGGGCGTTTTTTTTTTTTTTTGGGGTCCCCGATGCCGGTGGCCGGCCCCGGCAGGCTGAAATATAGGCCCGAGCCTGCCCGTAAAGTCCCCGCCTATTCGCCAGGTAGGCCTGAATCCTGCCGCGCGGCGGGGGGGGTCAATGGGGGTGCCGGATGGCTGGGGAAAGTCGGCTTGCCCGGAGGGCCTGACCTGAAGCGCTGCCGGACGTGTATGCCCGCAGGATCCGGCTTGAGGTAGATGATTGTCGGGAGGAGCGGTATCGTCGGAGGTGAGGTGCGTATGTGAGTTGAGGTGCGGAGTGTGAGGTGAGTGCGGAGTGAGTTGAGGTTGCGTGGGGGATCGCGGGCGCCGCGGAGGTGAGGTGATCGGGGAGGGGGCGTGTAAAGCGGCGGCCGCGGGAGTGAAGGTGATCGGTGGGGGTTCGGGATCAAGGGCGCCGCAGGGGAGTGGGGGTTACCTCTGCCCGGCGGGTGCTGGGGAGGCCGGGCATCGGGACTAAAGCTGAGACCGGCCGGGACCGAGTGGAGGGAGGAGAGCGGTGGAGGTCTATCTGCTGCTGTGCCGGGGGGCCCTGGTGGGTGAGGGGAGTCGGCCAGTCAGCGCTGGGGTGCAGGGCAGGGGTGAGCGGGCAGAGCCGTGCTGGGTGCAGGGGGAGCGGGCAGCAGCGCTGGGTGCAGGCAGGGGATGGAAAAAACCACCCTTACCCCTTGCATTTTCTCAGGGATCCCACGACGATCCTCCAGTGCAGTCGGCGTCCCACGTGGTCCAGCGACGCCAATCTTCTTCTGGCCGGGCCGCGTTTCCTGGTTGGCGGCTGGAATCCTGGGCTCAGGCGGACGGATGCCTGATCTTCTCACGGACTCTTCTATCTTCACTCCACTTCTCCCGTGGAGGAGGGATAAGGACACTGGTGGGTGGTGGTGACAGGGTGCGGGCCGCCGGGCGGGTACCGGTGGCTGTACCCTCCAGTGAAGCCACTGCAGGAGATTCGATCCAGGGAGTGGTGTCCTCTTCAGGGACGTCCGCTTCTTGAACCAACCCCGCAGCAGTGCCTGCAGGAGGGTATCCAGCAGGCTGAACATCCAGACCACTTGCTGATACTTGTTCTTGCAGGGAAGCCAATGCTGGGTATTGCCAGAGGGGTCTCTGACTTCTCGCCCTTTCGTCCAGGGGGCAGAAGGAAAGATGCCCCCCCACGTGCTCTCGGACTTTCTAAAACACCGGGCTGGGCTCTTACCCGCCCCAAACACCACCATCCTGTTAACCTCACCGGGAGGAGTAAGGGGTAAAGCTAAGCCCCACCAGCCTACAGAAGGCTTGAAAACCACCACCCCCTACAGTCCTCAGCCCCTTCGCTATTTGCTTTGGGGCTGTTAGACTGTTAATTTCTTGTGACATATGCCTTACACACCGTACCTGTGCTGCATTTAAATTTATCACAGAGGGAGGGGGGAAAGGGCTGTGGGATCCGTGGGGGAGGCTGTGCCTCCTACCCACTACGGTTCTTCTCTCCTCTAATTCCGATCCAAAAACCTAGAAATCCTAATAACATGTTTGGTTAAGCTCCCATAAAATCTTTAATAAGATGCTTTATACCACCAGTGGACCTTGGGTCCAAATAAAGTCACGGTAGATGCTGTATAACATTGGTGGTGAGGGCTTTCCACCTTACACCTGGGTGGCTCTCATCCCGGGACGCAAGGAGAAGGTTTTTCTTAGATTCAGGAGGGGGGGTCCTTTGTTTTTGGAGGGATTTCAAAGAAAAAAATCATATATATCCGAATTAGCGCCCCCTAAAGGCCAGGTCGGATTTGAGTTTTTCAGTTTCACCTCCCCACCTCACCTTCAAATCTATAACGTTTTTATTTTTCCATGTACAGAAACAGTGAGGGCTTGTTTTTTGTGTAACAATTGCACTCAAATAGTGACAGAATTTATATTCCATTCCATGTACTGGAAAGCGGGAAAATTATGAAAAACCATTTGCCGTCTATTTCCTGTGGGCTTTGTATTTTATGGCTATCACTGTGGCACCCCCAATTGACAGTGTTAGGAGATCGCACTGGTTTCAGTCGCCATCTTGCGTCCTGTCAAGGCCATTTTAGCATTAGGCTTGGGTTATGCTGCCCAACTGTCCAGCTCATGTCCAGATTCAGCCATTTTGTGGCAACCTGCCTGTAAAAGTTTTTTCCCTTGGCACATGTGAGAGATGATTGACCTTCAGTTGTTCCTCCTTCTTATCCTATTTTTTGGGTTCGAGAGAAGCTTCTGTATTCATTCTCAGTAACTTCTGTAACTGGGATAATATAAACATTTCGGTGAACAAGGTCCTATTAACCTTTTCAGAGAATGTCCTGGTAAATTCATTAGGGCCAATAGCATTGCATATTCTATCCGCCCCTTGCTACGCCCCTTTTTCCTATGATTTTTGTGTTTTATATATGCAGCTGAACTAATAAACTGGAGAAGAACGTCCACATCATAGAGACTGATCGTCTTGGGTTTGGTTCTCGCCCTGGTACGAGGACCAGTTTTGTCCTTAGAAAGTTAATTTGAAGTCACCTGTACATGTAAAGGGCGGTTTACTCCCAGATAAATCCCTTTCAACAGGTATAACCTTATTCTTGAGGAGTCGTTGCGATCCACGGCGATAACATATTTGTATAGATTTTATAATGTGTTCATACATTTACAAAAATTAAAACCTCCTGTACATAAATAAATTCTTCATTTTGCCGTCTTCTGGCGCTAATAACTTTTCATACTTTAGTGTACAGAGCTCTAGGTGGTGTCATTTTCGCGACTTTTGATGATTTTTGAATGCTGCTATTGTTAGAACTGTACGACCTTTTGATCACTTTTTATTGAATTTCCTATATTTTGCAAAATGGCAAAAAAAATTCATTTTTCCTCTTTGGGCGCTATTTTCCGTCACAGAGATCGTCGATCCGTGCCAAGATGGCGGCCCCACGCACAACCCTGACCTTGGTAATGCGGTTGGCAGCTTTGCTGGCGGAGATCAAAGGGTTAACACTTGCAGTGATCGTCGGTGTAGCGACAAGTTTTGCCTCCATTGTGCAGCAAACACGCACTAAGCATAAAGAGGGCTCAGCCATGAGCCGCTTCATACTACCCCCCTATTCTACTGTAGTAACAGTACGTCCAAGTGGTAAGGGGTTGCGAGCTCCCACAACGATAGTTCAGGGGTAGAGTCCTATCTTCCTTTCAAAATTTCAATCAAGAAAGACCTTCCCTTCTGGACCTCACTAAATAAACAATAGAAATCCTAATCCAGGTATAACCTTTAGTCTTGGAAGGGGTGAGAGGTAACGACTGCAGAGCGATTGAAGCAAGGTAGTCTCATCATCATTTTTCCTGTCAAACGTTCCTGATGACTTTATAACAAAACTTGCATAAAGGTTTCTTCACACCGCGTATAGGTATCAGCGCCAGTAGTAACTTAGCAGCCATCACTGTGACCTCACAAGGAGGACCGCAAAAACAAAACAGAGACAGACACACCAATCGTGTCAGTCTTTTGGGGTATTCATTATCACTGTCGCTGCCTCAATCCTTCTGCTGAAGCCCACAACATGACGCATTCTACTATCAGGTTTCTTTTTTTTACCCTGTATCCAGCTGAGATGCTATTCAGTGCGTTGCTAGGGTGGTAAAAGATCCGGGACGGGCCCCAATGCCATTATGTAGGGCACTTACAGTAATGCCCCCCTGTACATACCCCCCCGATGTGGCCCATAACACTTCACTGCTGGTTATGGCAGCCTCTATGCAGGCGCTGTGTATGGCCGCACTCTATGCAGGCGCTGTTTATGGCGCACCTTGCAGGTGCTGTGTAATGGCAGCCTCTATGCAGGCGCTTTGTAATGGCAGCACTCTATGCAGGCGCTGGTGTATGGCAGCACTCTATACAGCACTGTGTTGGCAGCATCTATGCAGGCGCTGTATAGAGCTGCACTCTATCAGACGCTGTGGTATGGCAGCACTCTATGCAGACGCTGTGTATGCAGCACTCTATGCAGGCGCTGTGTATGGCAGCAATCTATGCAGGGCGCTGTGTATGCCCACTCTATGCAGGCATGTGTATGGCAGCACTCTATGCAGGAGGAGCTGTGTATGCAGCACTCTAATGCGGCCGTCTGTGTATGGCAGCACTCTATGCAGGAGCTGTGTATGGCGGCACTCTAGCAGGTGCTGTTATGGCGCACCTATGCGGCGCTGTGTATGGCGCACTCTTATCAGGCACTTGTGTATGGCAGCACTCTAATTAGGCGCTGTGTTGGCTGCACTCATGCAGGCGCGGTGTTGGCAGCACTCCTATTGCAGTCGCGGGGGGGGGGGGGGGGGGGGGGGGGGGGGCTGTGTATAGCAGCACTCTATGCAGTCACTGTGTCGGCAGCACTCTTGCATGCGCTGTTTTGGCAGCACTCTATTTCAGGCACTGTGTACTGGTGCATCACTATATGCGGCGCTGTGTATGGCAGCACTCTATGACAGGCTCTGTGGTTGGCAGTGCACTCTAATGCAGGCGCTGTGTAGGCAGCACTCTATGCAGGCGCTGTGTATAGCAGCACCTAGCGGCACTGTGTTGGCACACTCTAGCAGGCACTGTGTATGGCAGCACTCTATGCAGCGCTGTGTATGGCTGCACTCCTATGCAGGCGCTGTGTCATGGCAGCACTCTATTCAGGCGCTGTGTAATACACACTCTATGGCGGCACTTTGTATGCAGCACTCTATGCAGGCCTGTATGCACACTCTTGCAGGCACTGTGTTTGCAACACTCTATGCAGGCGCCTGTGTATGGCAGCACATTGCGGGCGCTGTGTATGCAGCACGCTATGCAGAGGAGCTGTGTTGGCGCACTCTATGCAGGGCCGTGTATGGCGCACTCTATGCAGGCGCTGTGTATGGCAGCACTCTATGCAGCACTGTGGTATGGCAGCAACTCTATGCAGGCGCTGTGTATGCACACTCTCTGCGGACTGTGCATGGCAGTCACTCTATGCAGAGCGCTGTGTATGGCAGCACGCCTATGGCCGGCGCTGTGTAGGGCCGCATCTATGCAGGAGCTGTGCATGGCAAGCGCACTCTATGCAGAGCCGCGCTGTGTATTGCAAGCACTCTATGTTGTTGCCTGTATGCAGCACCTATGCAGACGCACCGGGTATGGCAGCACTCTATGCAGGCGCTGTGTCTGGTGCACTCTATGCAGCGCTGTGGTATTTCTGCACTCTAGCAGCCGCTGTGTATGGCAGCACTCTATGCCGGGCCGCTGGGTGTATGGCAGCACACTATTCAGGCACTGTGCTATGGGCAAGGGCAATGCACCTATGCAGGCCCGTGTTGGCAGGCCACTCTATCAGGCGCTGTTTATGGCAGTCACTCTAATGCAGGCCGCTGTGTATGGCAATCAATCTATGCAGGTCACTGTTGTTGGCAGCACTCCTATGCAGCACTGTGTATGGCAGCACTCTATGCAGGCGCTGTGTATTGCAGCACCTCTATGCAGGAGCTGTGCATGGCAGCACTCTATGCATGCGCTGTGTATGGCAGCACTCTATGTAGGTGCCGTGTAGGGCATCACTCTATGCAGACGCCTGTATGCGCCCACTCTATTCAGAGCGCTGTGTATGGCTGCACTCTATGCAGGCGCTGTGTATATGGCTGCACTCTCACTGGCAGAGGCTCTGTGTATGGCCAAGCACTCTTGCAGGCGCTGTGTATTGCAGCACTCATGCAGGCGCTGTGTATGGCAAGACTCTATGCAGGCGCTGTGTATGGCAAGCACTCTAATGCAGGGCACTGTGTATGGCAGCACTCTCTGCAGGCGCTGTTGTCTGGCAGCACTCTATGCAGGCACTGTGTATGGCAGCACTCTATGCAGGCACTGTGTATGGCAGCACTCTAATGCAGCGCTGGGTATCTGGCAGCACTCTAGCAGGCGCTGTGTATGGCAGCACTCTATGCAGGAGCTGTGTATGGCGCAACTCTATGTCGGTGCTGTGTATGGGCCGCACCTATGCAGGCGCTGTGTAATGGCAGCACTCTATGCAGCCGTGGTATGGCAGCACTCTAGCAGGCTCTGTGTATGGCTGCACTCTAAATGAGGCGCTGTGATAGCAGCAGCAGGCACTCTATGCAGGCCACTGTGTTAATGGCAGCACGCTATGCAGGCGGCTGTTTATGGCCACCTATGCATGCACTGTGTATGGCAAGCACTCTATGCAGGCGCTGTTATGGCAGCACTCTAATGGGGGCGGAATCTTTGTATGGGATGTCCGGTGCACACTACTATGCAGGTGCGTGTATGGCAGCACTCTATGCAGGCGCTGTGTATGGCAGCACTCTATGTCGGCACTGGTGTATGGGCAGCAACTCTATGCGGCGCTGTGTAATGGCATCACTCTTGCAGGCGCTGTGTAAGCACCATCCCGCACTCTATGCAGGCACTGTGTATGCAGCACTCTATGCAGGCCGCTGTGTATTGGGCCCGCACTCTATGAAGGCACTTTGTATGCTGCAGCACTCTATGGCAGGCGCGGTGTATGGGCAGCACTCATGCAGGCGCTGTGTAATGGCAGCACTCAATGCAGGCGCTGTGTATGCTGCACTCTATGCAGGCGCTGTTATGGCAGCACTCTACATGCAGGCGCTGTGGTATAGCAGCACTCTATGCAGGCACTGTGTATGGCAAGCAACTCTTGAGGCACTGTGTATGGCAGCACTCTATGCGGCACTGTGTATGGCAGCAAATCTATGCAGGCGCTTTGTATGGCAGCACTCTATGCAGGCGCTGTGTATGGCACCACTCTATGCAGGAGCTGTTTATGGCGGCACTCTATGCGAGTGCCGGTATGGCATCACTCTATGCCGGCGGCTGTGTATGGCCACTTCTTGCAGGCACTGTGTATGGCAGCCACTCTATGCAGGCGCTGTGTATGGCAGCACTCTAGGCGGAGCGGTGCAATGCAGCACTCTATCCCGTGCGGCTGTTATGGCAGCACTCTATGCAGTCGCTGTGTATGGCAGCTCTATGCAGGAGCTGTGCATGGCGCCTCCTATGCAAGGCGCTGTGTAATGCAGCACCTCTATGCAGTGGCGGGTAGGGCAGCACTCGATGCATACGCCGTGTTGGCAGCACTCTATGCAGGCCGCTGTGTTTGCCGTGGCACCACCACCTCTATGCAGGCGCTGTGTATGGCTGCACTCTATGCAGGCGCTGTGTAATGGCGCATCTAGCAGGCGCGTGTAGGCAGCACACTATGCAGCGCTGTGTATGCATCACACTATGCAGGCGCCGTTTATGGCAGCACTCTAAATGCATGCGCTGTGTATGGCAGCCACTCTATGCAAGGCGTCTTTGTGTGTATGCGATGATCTACGCTGACATTTACACGATTTAGTTGAATACAATGATTGATTACAACAGTTGAAGATCAGTTGAAAGACAATTTTTATTTTATTATTCAGATGTTTTTTTCCAGAGCCAGAAAAATATCATCTTTAAGTTGTCCGATTGTGTCGTCTCTGTGTAGGCGTCATTCCACTACCAACATTATGAGGCCTCTTACAATGAACCACCACTAATTCCCAGCTATAAAGAATGCAGAGAGAGAATCATACATAAATATATTATTATTTAATTATCTAAATATATTTGCTATTTTATTGACAACTATAAATTATGACTATAAATTTGAGACTAACAATCATTAATAGATTCTCTGAAATAAAAAAAATATTATCACCTAGAAGACCTCACACATCTACTGAATATACAAAACATGTAATAATAAGTTTACCTTCACCCACCAATGATAATTCTATTCTGTGCATCCATATACAATGTCCTTACTATATCCTACTTCCCTTAGTGTACTATGTATCCGCACCTGTACAATTCCTATTGATCAGCTCCTAATGGCACTTTAGACTTTGGTGATTTTTTTCTTCAACAATCATCACAGACGACTGCCCTGTATTCTGGGAGGATGGATGGGGCCGATGTACCAAAGATTTTGAAAAAAATCCCTTTTCTTCAAGACATGAAGACTGTGTCTTCCAGTTTGGACAATAATAACCGCTGCAACCATTTCCCTGGAATGCTCCTCCCTGTACTCTTAATCTAATAAATCCACCTTCCAAATTTTTAGCAATCTATCGCACTCCCCCCCGTCATGAAATGTCACTCTCTCCTTACTGATCCTCCTGTTCCTTCCTCCTCCCATTGCTATCTGGCAAATACCAGATTATACCAGCTCCAGGCTCTCCGCTGTCACTTTCACCTTGTAACTTTGTATATACATGTGCTGATGAACTTGGTCAGCAGCAGAAGTGTTGTATTAAATATTCTTTTTATACTCTTCCCTTATAAATAATTGCTGGACCATTATATCTCTTGTGTCACCCCCTCCTCCTCTAGATTGACAGTCTATGTCACCATACCTCTAGACTGTACATCTTGTGTCCCCCCTCATCGCTCATAGACTGTAAGCTCTTGTGTCAATCCTCATCCTCTAGACGTAATCTCTGTTCGCCCCCTCACCTTCTAGACAGTAAGCTCTGTTCCCCCCTCATCTCATAACTGTTAAGCTCTGTGTCACCTCCTCATCCTCATAGACTGTAGCTCTTGTGTCACCCCTTCATCTCATAGAACTGTAAGCTCTTTTGTCACTTCCCTCATCCCTCATAGACTTTAACTCTTGTGTCCCTCCTCATCCTCATAGACTGTAGCTCTTCTATCCCCCTCATCCTCCTAGACGTAAGATCTTGTGTCACCTGCTCATCTCTAGACTGTAAGAGCTCTTGTGTCACCTTCCTCATCCTCAATAACTGTAGCTCTTGTGTCCCTCCTCATCCTCATAGACTGTAAGCTCTTGTGTCCCCCCTCATCCTCATAGACTGTAAGCTCTTCTCTCACCCCCTCATCCTCATGACTGTCAAGCTCTTGTTTCACCCCCCTATCCTCATAGACTGTACGCTCTTGTGTCCCCCCCTCATAGACGTTAAGCTCTTGTGTCCCCCTCCTCATAGACTGTAAGCTCTTGTGGCTCCTCCTCATCCTCATAGACTGTAAGGCTCTTGTATCCCCCTCTCATCCTCATAGACTGTAAGATCTGTGTCACCGCCTCATCCTCATATACGTAAGATCTTGTGTCCCCCCTCATCCTCATAGACTGTAGCTCTTGTGTCACCCCCTTATCCTCATAGACTGTAACTCTTGTGTCCCCCCCCTCATAGACTGTAAGCTCTTGTGTCCCCCCTCATAGACTGTAAGCTCTGTGTCCCCCCCTCATAACTGTAAGCTCTTGGTTTCCCCCCATCCTCTAGACTGTAAGCTCTTCTATCCACCCCCTCATCCTCATCAGACTGTCAGCTCTTGTGTCACCCCCCTTATCCTCAATAGACTGTAAGCTCTTGTGTCCCCCCCTCTAGACTGTACCTTTGTGTCCCCCTCTTCATAGACTGTAGCTCTTGTGTCTCCCCTCATCCCCTCATAGACTGTAAGACTCTTGTGTCCCCTCCCCCCCTCCTCCCTAGACTGTAAGCTCTGGGTCATCCCCCACCTCATATACTGTAAACTCTTGTGTCCCCCCCCCTCCTCCTCATAGACTGTATGCTGTTATATGCTTTTTATTTTGCTCACTAGTCGAGCTGAACCCGCTGTCACCTGGGATAGAACTGTAATGATACTGAGACATAGAAGATAAGTGACATCTGTGCTATATGGTGTATAACACAAACACAAAGTTACTGAGCAATTACAAGAAGAGATGTGTGTAAAATTGTATTATTTAACCTAGGGCTGTATATAGTTATTATAGGGGGATTGTATATATTTATTATGTCAGGGGGGGGGTGTATATAGTTGTTATAGGAGGATTGTATGTAGTTGGTTCAAATTTTATAGGGTGTATAGTTATTGTAGGGACTGTATAATAGTAAGAGGGGATGTATAATATTTATAGAGGGTTGTATGTTATTATAGGGTTACTGTAATCTAGTTCAGGGGTAATATATGGATTAGACGGGCTGTATATAGCTATTAGAGGGTTGTTAGTTATTATAGGGAAAATGTATATAGTTAGAGGAGGTGTATATAGTTATAGGGGACTGTATTAGTTATAGGGAGGTGTATATAGTTATTAGTGGGTGTGTATAGTTATTAAAGGGGTGTATAGTTATTATAGGGGGCTGTATATAATGATTGCTGGGGGAGCTGTATATAGAGATTAACTGGGAGCGTTATTCTTTATTGCTGGGGCTGTATACAGTGATTGCTGGGGGGGCTTATACAATGATTGTTGGGAGCTGTATATATGATTACTGGGGGAGCTGTATATTGATTACTGGGGGAGCTGTAATTAGTGATTTGCTGGGGGGGCTTTATACATTTATTGCTGGGGAGCTGTATATAGTGATTGCTGTGAGTTTGTTGTAGTGAATTGCTGGGGGAGCTGTATACAGTGGATTGCTGGGGGAGCTGTAGACAGTGATTGCTTGGGAGCTGTACTATAGTGATTGCTGGGGGAGCTGTATACAGTGATTGCTGGTGGAGCTGTATATGTGATTGCTGGGGGGCTGTTATATAGTGATTGCTGGGGGGCTGTATATATGAATTACTTGGGGAGCTTTTAACATTGATTTCTGGGTGAGCTGTATCGCATTGATTTGCTGGGGAGCCGTATATATGATTGCTGGGGGAGCAGTGTATATAGTGATTGCGGGGGGAGCTGTAGATAGTGTTGCGGGGGGCTGTATATAGTGATGCTTGGGAGAGGTGTAATATATGCTGGGGGAGCTTGTATACGTGATTGCTGGGGGAGCTGTATATAGTGATTGCTGGGGGAGCTGTATACAGTGATTGCTGGGTTAGCTGTAACAGTGATTGCTGGGGGAGTCAGCTGTATATAGTGATTGCCTGGGGGGAGTGTATCAGTGGATTGGTGGGGGAGCTGTATACATGGATTGCGGGGTGAGCTGTTATATAGTGATTGCTGGGGAGCCTGTATACAGTGATTGCTGGTGAGCTGTAATAACAGTGATTGCGGGGGAGCTGTATACATATTGCTGGGGAGCTGTATATAGTTGATTGCTGGGGGACTGTATACATGATTGCTGGGGGAGCTGTAATACAGTGATTGCGGGGGATCTGTTATCAGTGATTGCTGGGGGGCGATATAGTGTTTGCGGGGCAGCTGTATACGTGGATTTTCTGTTTCTGGGGGAGCTGTATACAGTGTTTGCCTGGGGAGCTGTATATAGTGATTTGCTGGGGGAGCTGTATACAGTGATTGCTGGGGGAAGCTGTATAGCAGTGATTGCTGGGGGAGCTGTATACAGTGGTGCCTGGGGGGGGCTGTATAGTGTTTTGCTGGGGAGCTGTTACAGTGATTTCTGGGGGGGATCTGATAACAGTGATTGCTGGGGGGCTGTTAATAGTGATTGATGGGGGAGCGTATACAGTGCTTGCTGGGGGAGCTGTATATAGTGATTGCTCTGGGGAGCTGTATCAGTGATTGCTGGGGAGCTGTATATAGTGATTGCTGGGGGAGCTGTATATAAGGATGCTGGGGGAGCAGCTGTATAATAGGATTGCTGGTGGAGCTGTATAAGTGATTGCTGGGAGCTGTATACATGTTTCCGGGGTGGAGATGTGAGACATTGATTGCTGGGGGAGCTGTAATACAGTGATTGCTGGGGGAGCTGTATATTTGGTTTTCTGGGGGAGCTGTATATAGTGATTGCCGGGGGAAGCTGTATATAGTGATTGCCGGGGGACTGTATATGTGATTGGCCCCCTTTTTTTTTGGGGAGCTGTAATACAGTGATTGCTGGGGGAGGCTGTATATAGTGATTGCGGGGGACTGTAATATAAGTGATTGCTGGGGGGCTGTATCAGTGATTCCCCCCCCCTTCCCTGTCCCTCTCCCCCCTTATCACCAGGGATCATCACCATCAACGACGACCACCAGGGATCAGGACCATCATCATCATCAGCGATGACCACCAGGGATCATCATCATCATCATCAGCGATGACCACCAGGGATCATCATCATCATCAGCGATGACCACCAGGGATCATCATCATCAGCAGCAGCGATGACCACCAGGGATCATCATCATCAGCAGCAGCGATGACCACCAGGGATCATCATCAGCAGCAGCGATGACCACCAGGGATCATCATCATCAGCAGCAGCGATGACCACCAGGGATCATCATCAGCAGCAGCGATGACCACCAGGGATCATCATCATCATCAGCGATGACCACCAGGGATCAGCAGCAGCAGACCAGCGACTAGAAGCGCAGAGCAACCCATCATCACAGACGGCAGCGTTTGGTGAGTCCAGTGGCTTCCTCCTTGGTCGGCCATTTCCTCTACACACATACAGAACCTCTACACTACAGACAGGATCACCTCTATAATAATTCCCCTTCAGCGCATTTAGATGAGCAGGACCCCGGGGGGAGGAGCAGGACCCCGGGGGGAGGAGCGGGAGTGCAGGTTAGGGATAACTTAGGGTCAGGTCCTAGGGTAATTGCAGGGTCTATAATACCTTCAGGGACGCAATGTTCTCTGCATTTTCCCCTTATAATAATAATCTTTATTTATATAGCGCCATCAATCCCTGCCGCTCTCTGTGTGGGAGCAGGATGGAAAATAGAGGGTTATTGCTCCCTTGTTGTGTCTGTCCGATTTCCGTCACGTGAAAGCCGGCCACAATCCTATCACGTGCGCCAAAAACCCGGGGCAATTCGGCGCAAAACGGAAATATTTGGGAAACCCGACAAAAGTGAGGTATTCGGACCCTTAGTAAATGAGCCCCAGGGTCTTTTAAATGTGGACCAAGGCAGTTGACAAGGAACGCTCCTTCCGAAATAGGAGCTCAACTTTCTAAACACTCAACAATCTGCTGCAGGCGTTTGCGGCTCTAGGTTACAGCACAATCCCAAAGTCTCCAACCTATTTGCCTAATTAGACACGAAGGTGCGCCAAAAACCCGGGGCAATTTGGGGGGGTTGTTTGTCCACTAAAACGCGATACAACGTAGAATTCATTGCCTCCCAAGATCCTTTGAGGAGGTTGTTCTTGGATAGAATGCTCCCCCCCCCATTTCTCCTAATCCCTTATAAAGTGCCTGGTAATTTAGTCTGATCCATCTGCAACATCCCCCACCGGGGCCTAGCCCTTGAGGTGAGGCCTGGTGAAATAGGAGCTCAACTTTCTAAACACTCAACCTATTTGTCTAATCATCAGTGCTTTAAGCTTCGGGGAGGGGGGTTTGTTTGTCCACTAAAACGCGCCTCCCAAGATCCTTTGAGGAGGTTGTTCTTGGATAGAATGCCCCCCCCATTTCTCCTAATCCCTTATAAAGTGCCTGGTAATTTAGTCTGATCCATCACCTCTCGCACCTAAATGATCCTCAGTAACAATGCTATATCAAAGGAAGATGCAACTGTTTCTCATATTTCCTTTGAAAGGCCGTTTTATTTTTGCTAGACAGGCACTTAGAGACGGTGTTGGGGATTCCAGTTGAATCTAATTCACTTTATTAAAGTCAATCCCTTATAAAGTGCCTGGTAATTTAGTCTGATCCATCACCTCTCGCACCTAAATGATCCTCATTAACGACGCGATATCAAAGGAAGATGTAACTGTTTCTCATATTTCCTTTGGAAGGGCGGTTTAATTTTGCTAGACAGGCGCTTAGAGACGGTGTTGGGGATTCCAGTTGAATCTAATTCACTTTATTAAAGTCAGGCTGCAATACCAGTCACAGTCAAAGATTAAGGGTGGCGCTCTTACTGGGAAAAGCAGTCAGATATTTTGGTCCTGGAGCTTTACGGGTAAAATCGGATTGGAGTAGGTATCTTCCAGCACAGCCCACTTGTATCTGCCGGTTAGGTTGCTGCTTTGAGGGCAAGTAAAAAGAAAACCACCCTGCCTCATTTCCAGGTCCTCCTGGGATTGTGTAACTTTGCTTGTAAAGTCAGCTCTACGCACCGCGCCTTCCCACACTGATATATCCCTAGACAAAAGGCCACACTGAATCTAACCCTGTGGCTACTATTCCTGCTAGTCATAGCTCTTGGACTTTGGGGACCCCTCCTATGCTACTTGTGAGATCCTTTTCTGGTCAGACAATATCTCGGTGTTGCCACGGAGTCTACACTTGGTGCTGTGCTCCCCGCAATCCAACATTTGGCAGATGGCAAGACATGTTTCCTAACACTGTGAATGACATGGCCAATACCCTGTATCCTTCCCAGTTCCAGATATTCTAGAGATCCACGTACTTATGGAATCTGGTCGGGAATGCCCTAGTTATGGAATCTGGTCTGGAATGCCCTAGTTATGGAATATGGTCGGGAATGCCCTAGTTATGGAATCTGCTCGGGAATGCCCTAGTTATGGAATGTGGTTGGGAATATCTAGAGCACCTGATGAATAATTCATTTTCGGAGTCAAGGTGGTGGAAATACGCAGCAGCCTGGAGCTAATGGTTAATCCTTCGGGCCTCTGTATTCTTGTTATTTATTTTGGTTATGAAGAAGCTTCTAGGAGCCATTGTGTAGATAAGCATGGCTGTAAACAAGGCCTGGTCATTTTTCCCAGAATGTGCTGGTACAAAAACATAATGGCCAATAGAATCTAAGTGTCTTATCTCCTTTCATACAACACCCCAAATGCTGATTTCTATGTGCTAAAACTCAGCTGTGTCTGTTTGAAATAAACAGTGTGATCTGAGTGAATCTAAAGACTGGACTGTGTCTTTCATTTACTCATCTCGCTGCCGGCAGCTATCTCATCCTCCCTCAAAGTGTTAATTAGGACTCACCTTATAAAAGTCAAGAGGGCTGTTGGGGCCCTGCATAAAAATCCCTATCATAGCCCAAAAACGCTGCAATTGGCCAGTCATGATTGACTGGCCAATCACAGCAATCAGCGGGCGGGACCGATCAGATTGGTCGGTTGACGTCGGCAGGAGGTTCTCCTGCCACAGTCACCTGCGTCCCATCGTGATGTCACCACATCACGTGACGTGGTGGCACGGGATAACCCTTGTGCACTTGCGCCGTACTGGTACAGTGCTGAGCGCTAATTACCGGGAGCCAGCACCGTATAAGCAAGGGGTTAATTACTTCATTTATTTGGTAATTTTGTATTTACTAACTTTTTTTTGCAACAAAAAATTTCACAGTGACAGAATACATTTTGTGTGACAGAATTAATTCTGTGTTAAAGAATACATTTTGTGCATTTTGTATGACAAAATGCATTATGTGTGACAGAATGCATTATGTGTTACAGAATGCATTTTGTGAGACAAAATTAATTCTGTGTTACAGAATACCCCGCAATCCAACATTTGGCAGATAGCAAGACATGTTTCCTAACACTGTGAATGACATGGCCAATGCCCTGTATCGTTCCCAGTTCCAGATATTCTAGAGATCCACGTGCTTATGGAATCTGGTCGGGAATGCCCTAGTTATGGAATCTGGTCCGGAATGCCCTAGTTATGGAATCTGGTCGGGAATGCCCTAGTTATGGAATCTGGTCGGGAATGCCCTAGTTATGGAATCTGGTCCGGAATGCCCTAGTTATGGAATCTGGTTGGGAATTCCCACACTATTTATGGAATCTGGTCGGGAATATCTAGAGCACCTGATGAATAATTCATTATCGGAGTCAAGGTGGTGGAAATATGCAGCAGCCTGGAGCTAATGGTTAATTCTCTCTGGCGGTACCAAACCCGTGGAGATGTCTTCTATCTTTATTTACACCCTAGATGGGCTATTCTCTAATACAAGGCAAGGCTTTTATCATCACTGGGCAAAAAGCTAGCGCAGCAGGATTAGCCTTTAAATCAAATGGTAAAAGGGTTGGGAAGTCTTGCACCACACTCCGGATTTCCGTAGACCATTGGTTTTGCGTTTGTCATCCCCATTTAAAGCGTTTTTTTCCATAGCCTTTTTCGGTCTCTCCGCATTGTCTGATTAGTCCCTTTAGCAGATTAACTCGGGGCAGATTTTTGCACGGATATTATCCCTTTCCAATCCTCGATAAAGTCCATATCAGATACTTCAGACCCGATGTTTTGGGAAGGTCACCTGTCGGTATGTCCTGCCAACGGTTTTTACCCCAGCCCAGTGTTCCAGCTCGTGTTCCATGTCGGTTATGGCGCGCGGCTTCTCCCAGCGGGTAATAATTTCTTCATACAGGAGTCAGGCGTCCCCCTCATATCATTTCCAGTTCAATTAAGACCCCGACCTTATTAGGTTCTAATCCACAATGGTGCAGCGACCACCGCCCACTCTTGCGGTATAAAATCTCCTGGTCAAATGGAAGTCCGATTGTTTTAATCTTTCATTAGGCCAGACCTTAACCCCATAATTTAATTTAGCTTCTCCTCCTTTCCCATAGTTTTACTTTCTAATTTCCAGGTTTTCAGCATGTTTGGTTAGTTGGGTTTTTTCTTGTTACACTGGGCGTTGCGGTAAATGTCGGTTCGGCCATACGGACTGAACTTATAACTGTCAATACGCACGGGTGCACTGGCGCGGTATACACATAATAAGATGGTACCAGGTCCTAGAAGAAATAGTGCAGATCTGTCAAATCAGGCAAGAACACTCGGTTCGGCCAAATAAGGGGAACTCCTCCAAGAAGGAAGTTCTTGGAGTGTACACCCGACTGTATAAGAAGGGTACACGCGGACTGTTGGTGTCCATAGTTCTTTAGACAGGTACAAAAGGGTTAATCATGCACTTTAGGAAGTGGGTGGGATACTCTGTTTCCCATGATGCAGAGTTTTCCCCTCCCTCTCCCAGCAGTCACTTTAGGTTATAAAAGGGGGTTGTGTTCTAGGGCAGGCCTCTTTGAACTTCACCTCAAGCTTGGCATAGCTGTGAGCAGAATTGGAGACAGTTTTCCTGGGGCGCTTCCCTGCCAGGTATCATGGGCGATCCCCTCATCGCGGCCCTGCGGGACCGAGTTAGGAGAGAGGGTGTAGGCTGGCTTTCCCAGGTAGTTCCCCCTGAGGCATCGGCCTCTGCGGCGGTTATGCCCCCGCCTGAACCCCCTCGCCCATCTCGTCGGTCCGCGCGCTGCTCGCTGCCGCCGTCGCGCTTGAGCCCGTCACCTCCCTCTACCCCCGCCTCTCACTTACCTAGGTCCGGGGGCCGGGGCGGGGGTTCGCGGTCCCAATCTGGCGCACACTCCGAGCTGGTGCGGGCGCCGCCGCGCAGGCGCAGTCGGCCCCGCTGGTGGCTCCGCCCCCTATGACGTCACTTCCGCCTGGGCCATCCGCACTTCCGGTTACTCCCATTCAGCCGCCATTTTGCGAGATGGGCACGCAGGCGAGCTCTCCTGCCTCCTCGGAGGAATTAAATGCCGCGGCGCAGCCGGATCGGTTAGCGGTGCCGGAGCTACCTCAGACACCTATTCCGCCCCTGCAAGGGCCGGAGCAGATGCAGCCACCGGCCCCCACCCCTGTGGGTGTGGGGTCCGGCCCCCCACCGGCAGCAGCCTCCAGTGGCGGCCGCTGCTGTTATGGGACCCCCAGTCAGCGTGGACAGGGTCCGCAGCGCCCGCTATAGATCTAGCAGGTCCCGCTCTAGCTCGCCCGCCCGGGAGGTCCGCAGGCGGCGACGCCGCGACTCCGCGGAGCATTATTATTCCGACAGGAGCAGACGTTCCAGATCATCCCGCCTGTCGCGGCGGTCCAGATCCTCCAGATGGCGATCACCGTCATCTTCAGACATGTCATCCAGCGAATCCGAGGTGCCTGGGTCCCGTGGCCGGGAGCGGCCGCGTCGGGACCGTAGGGGGTCTTCCAGGGTCCAGAGTGTGGATCAGCGGTCGGTCTTACCTGCAGCACCAGTTCCGTCCGCCAGTGCTCCAGCCGCAGCTCCAGGATCTGGTGAGTTTCAGTTCACTGGGGCGTGGGAAAGGGGTGATGGGGGTCAGCCTGGGGGGGGGGGGGAGATATTGCAGTCTATAAAATCACTGTTGGATAGGTTTCCCCCCGCTGGCGCTGTGCCCGCTCCCTCTGTTGCCTCTGCCCCACGTCCGGCAGGGGTACACAAGGATTCAGTTTTCTGTGCAGTCAGTCCTCCGGGTTCGCATTTAGACCAAGAGATAAAAGAGAAGATTTGGGCAAATGCCTATTTGGACATTTGGACCTTGGTTACAGCAGATCAGCACACTGTGGATAGAGAGAGGAGAGTGTGGTCCGAGAAGCCTCAGGAACGTAAGCCCAGAGTTGCAAAAACCATAAATAATTGGTTGCAGGCTTTTATGGTTCTCGGCTGTGTGATGGGTGAGAAGCATCCGGAGCGCTGTGCTGAGCTCTTTACGTATATGGACGTGATCTATACGTCATATAAGACACACGGGGGGGGGGTAGCGTGGTGGCGCTACGATGAGGATTTTCGTAGACGCTTAGCACTAAATCCAGAGATAGGATGGGGGGTAAAGGCAGCGGATGTATGGCTGCGCCTCATGTTTTCCCCAAAAACCCCCTTTCAGCCAACGGCCACTTCCGCATCCGCAAATTCTGCGGCCGGGGGAGTGGCCGTTCGGAGGCCCGGAGCCTGTTGGCTCTTCAACGAAGGCCATTGTAATTTTTTCGGCTTGTGTAAATACAAGCACGAATGTTCCTCCTGCGGCGGTTCACACGCCGCCTTGCGGTGCACTCTCCCCACCGTTAAATCGGGCAGAACAGTTACACCCGGTCAAGAACAAAAGGACCCAGGTGAGCGTAGCCGCGATGGGGCCTTGGCTAGACAGGTACCCCAATAAGTCAGATGCGGCCCCTCTGCGCGGGGGTTTCACGTTTGGTTTCTTTATCCCCTTTTTCCTTGGAGAGGTCTGGGTTTTTTCGCAGATAATTTTAAATCTGCCCGCGAATTTCCGGACGTTCTGAGGGACAAGGTACATCGGTAAAAAAGGAAGTAGTTTTAGGGCGAATTGTTGCCATCCCCCCCCGCCCCTATTTTCTAATTTTCGGGGTCCCCACTGGGGTAGGTGCCAAAGAAGAAACGGGAATATCCCCCTGAATTACATCACTTGTCTTTCCCAACTGAGGCTCCTCTGCAGAATGATGGTATCACTTCCAAGGAGTCATGGTATTAAATACGACGTCATTTGACAGGGCCGTCACACCTTTTGGCGCATCCGGCAGCGCAGCTTACCCATGGGGTGTTCATTTCCTGCCGTTATTTGTGATGTTTAGTTTCCTTTCTGAGTGGGTAGTGTGTCCGGAGTCAGGTCCACGCTCTGTCACCCACACTTGACGATTTCTTTTCATTGGCCCTGCGGACCAGCCCAGTGTGTTCCTTTGTGTTATCCACTTTTCGTTTCCTCATGCAAGTTTTTCCGGTGGGTCCCTGCACGGAGGAGAGAAACGGATGGGCACTAAGCCGGTGATATCACTTTTCTCGGATAGCAGGTTGGATTCTGTGGCTTATGGTTTTTCGCCTTCCTACGGAGAACTCAAACGCCTTGCGGCCGTGGTAATGTGTAGTGTTTGTTCGGTACGCAGGGTCACGCTCCGGCAGGTCACAACCCCTGCTCGGAATGCTGTCTTTGCGCGCAGGATAATGCCACATGGGCGGGGGGTTTTTCCCGCCGCTGTTCCCTTTGCCTACGAAAGGTGATGGACTAGTGCCTCATCACACAGTCGTATCACCTGTCACCTCCGTGAGGAACTTGATGGTGTGTCGGATTGTCAGTCGGACTATAATGGAGACACTGTTGGTGCCTATCCCGGTTTTTTCCAACTCTGAGCTGTTTTGTTCAACGATTCGGTGCCGGTTTCGACAGGTTTGGGGCGGTTTTTTGGCGCCGATTGGGTGCGACCGCTCCGTGTGGCCGTCGAGTGGAGGAAAGAGGAGTTTGATTGATGTAGGCGATCTGACTCTCCTGATTGATGTTGTTTCCCATTTAGTAGTTTTCTGTCGAGTTGGGGACCAGTAGTGGCAAACCGAGGATAATGTTTTCTGACAGATAATTCTTCTGTGGTTTATATGTATACAAATTATCTGTCTTCCTCGTACCCAGTGCTATCTCTCCTTCGTCATCCTGTTCTCTACGTCTTGGAATACAATATCGTTTTCAGAGTCCCCGCCATGTCCGCGGAGTTTTTTTTTTTTGAATGCTGTTGCTGCCGATCGTTATCACTCGGTTCATTGGCAGGATTCAGGTTCTCTGCTGCCGTCATCCACTCACGGAGGGGACGGGGAGTCGGGGTGTCGCTCCTGCCTGTGGACCTGAGTCCAGGTGTTGACGACACTTGGTGGGGCGTCATTGGCCCCGGCAACTGTAGGGGCAGCAATCTGGTAGGCGTGGTTAAGTCCTGGAAGCAGGCCCATAGCGGGGAGGAGGGAGAGACCGGTTTCTTAGTGGTTGGATCGCCTTTAGGTCACTGCAATACCATGCGTGTTCTGCGGGGCTGTCAGGTGGTCTGGCTCTGTGGCTCAAGGAGGCCTTTGCTGGCTATATCGTTTCATTTCCAATGTGTGGATGGACTGATTGTCACAGGAGCTTTCATGTTCGTCAAAATACTGAAGAGGCTGGAAACGGAGGAGAGGAGTGTCTAGAAAAATCTCGACCGCCCGGTAATTTTTTTTTTTTCGTGCTTTGCTCCTTAGTTCAGCGTTGCCGGTGTTCGCTCGTCAGGAGATGAGACCCGTTACTTTTTGCATTTAGGCTTGTAGTTTTGCCTTTTCGGTGCTTTCTTCGAGCAGGTGTGGAACTAGTACCCCTCTATCCTCAACGCCCTGGTGGCCTTCTGAGAAGGGACGTGGTTACTGGGTCCGAGGATGTCCGCATAAGGGTGCGCAAGTCTAAAACGGATGTTTTGGGGAGGGGAGTTGGTGCGGTGCAGGGACTGGTTTTGGCCCTGCTTGCCCCTTTGTTGCGCCATCTCGTCTGTTGCGCTTCCTAGTAGAAAACAGAGCGACTTGCGGCATGAGGAGAACTATTCACTACTCATCGCGTTTCCAGTTGCTTCCCCGAGTTTTTATAAGAAATGCTTGAGGTCTCAGGGTATGATCCCTTCAGGATATGGACACGCACAGCTTCCGAGTGGGTTGGCGCAGTCCGGAAGCGGCCAGGGCTGACCTTTACGTCCGAGTGTCGCATGAGCACATAGGAGATGGCAGCACTCCCAGCTTGTTTTTCTCAAGAATAGCAGGTACTCGACCTGACTTACAGAATTTCGGGTCTCTTAACTTTTTCCTCTTCTCTTTCTAGTTCTCTGCTCAGCCAACGACCAGGTGGCCGTCTCGGTGTGGGTAAGCCCTATGGCCAGATTTGTTAGAATCACGGCTTGGTGTTGTGTTTTCGCCATAGGCAGATTGAAGGGGGATGGATTAGAAGTAGCGGAATCCAAGAGAGAGAGTGCACTAAATGATCGGCCTCGAACATTTTCTGTCAGGGCCTCAGGACGGCATTGTTTCGAAACAGCCGCTTTTGACTTAGGGAATGGTCGGCGGAGTGCAGATATATGGCAGTTATACTGCCCTCCTGATGGCGGAAAAAATGGAGATGAGGGGGTACCAGGATGGACGACTGATGTCAGGGGAGTCCGGCTGGGAGATACCGCTTCCTGGTGGTGGTGTGAAATAATATTTACCGTTGGTGCCTTATAAACCTGATGGCTTAAATTGGCCAAGCTGGTTTGCCACAAGGATGGCCATTAAAATATGCTGTGGACCGTTTATTACAGATAACCCCCAACAAGCCTCTGCCCTCCGTTATTTGAGGGTGGGGTGGTTTTAGTTAGCTTTGATTGACCAAAGTAAACAAACTTTATAAGTTATTTAAGTTGAAAAATGGGTTTACTACCAATAGTCCTCGTTTTACCACATTTGAGGTCAAATGTCACATGGTCTGCCGTTTTGGGTGAGGAGTCAGAGATCATAAAGCAACAGAGAGCGGGTAACATTCTTTATGATAAAGAATCTCTACACATGTGGCTTCTAATAGGCAGAGAAAGGTAACAACTGTTATCCCTTAAGCTGGTGAGTTGAGTTAATATGCGCACGATTGCTCAGACATGAGTTGTACCTTCGGTTTTCTGGAGTTTGCTGAGGAAAGCAATCGCCTTGGGCTGGTGGGGGGTTGGGGGGTCGCAATCTGGTGTTAATTTTAAGGGGCTGCTCAGTGGCGGATTTTCACAGGGCGAATGAAGGTGCCCACATTGCGTATCTGACGCCATGGTGGTTGAAAGGTTTTTGTGCTCAAAAGAAGAAGCGAGGCCCGCATGGCATGATTTTCGTTCCAATATGTTGTGCATTTTTTCTATGGTTATTTAATTAATTAATTGTTCTCTAAAATAAATGCTGTGACTTTCCCCCCCCCCTCCACAAATTACCCACAATAGAAAACAGGTGTGGGTTGCCATGAGCTGGTTTAATTTGGAGGATTTAAAATTTCACGGGCCAAGAGCCTGAATATTTTGGTCCCTACAGTTTCCAAGAGAGAGTCCAGAGCTCGCTACGACTGTCCTTCCAAGTCCTGACTGACCAGTGTTCCACGTCTGTGACGCTAGAGGGAAGGTCAGCATGCTTCCACGCTTTCTATGCAAACTTATTATTCTGCTAGCTGGTCTCTTTATGACTGACCGTATGCTCAGGGCACACCCCAACCAGACTAATACGTGTAACTGACAGGCTGACAGCTATGCCCCCAGGGTGAAGACATACCTACGTGGTTTTGCAAGAAGTAACACAGAACATACCCATTGCTCGTGAACGATGAAGGACTGTTCCAGGAGTTAAGGAAATTCTGGAGTGGACACATCATCTTTCTTGGTGGGGGACTAAGGAAGAAGTTTCTTGACTCAAGTGGGGGTGATATTGGGGAGTTGTGATTTTGCTCTGCCCTTATTGCGTGTTATGTGGTCCACCCTCACAAGTCCACCATGTCCCAGATGGGCCGTCCAGGGCAGTAAAGAACCAACCACAGGAGAGTGCTCGGAATGGAGTATGATTCCATTTGGAGAACCAGCCTGATAATAACCTTGAGAACTATGGGAAATCAGGTGTTGATGATTGAAGTGTGCGCGACCTTAACCCTTTTAGTGTGATGGCCTCTGGGGGAATCTGGTGAAGATAGGGTGCGGGCAACAAAATCCAGAAGTTAAGGCTTCCTACCTGTGGTACCTTGAAGCTTGAGATGAGGTACTTATAAGAGGTTGTTAGGTTCCTGCAGTTATCAAACAAGGGGGGTGGATTTGTTGGTGTGATTATTCATTACAAGCGGCCATCTTGGGGGGAAGGGGGTATGTTTCCCACTCAGAAGCTATAGAGTTAAATGTTTTCATTTCAGCTATTGTTACTCATTGTTAAACTTGTTTGCCTTTCAACATACTTGGCATTTCTTTTTTTTGTAACCGTCCTTCGGGCCTCTGTATTTGTTATTTTTTGGTTTATGAAGAAGTCTTCTAGGAGCCACGTGCGTAGATAAGCATGCTGTAAACCAAGGCCTAGTATTTTTCCCAGAATGTGCTGGTAAAAAACACTAATAGCCAAAGAATTAAGTGTCTTATCACCTTTAATAAACACCCCAAATGCTGATCTCTATTGTTAAAACACAGTGCTTTTTGTTTACAACTAAACAGTGTAGTGCTGAGTGATCAAGACTGGACTTGTCTTTCATGTTACTCATCTCGGCGCGGACAGCTAATCCTCAATCGTCCTCTCAAGGGTAATTAGGACTCACCTTACAAAAGTCAAGAGGGCTGTTGGGCCCTGCACTAAAAATCCCCCTATCATAGCCCAAAAACGTCGCAATGGCACATGATTGACTGGCCAACCACGCAATCAGCGGGCTTGGGACCCGATCAGATTGGTCGGTTGACGTCGGCAGGAGGTTCTCCTGCCACAGTCCCTCGTCCATCGTGAGTGTCACCACATCACGTGAACGTGGTTGGCAGGGATAACCCTTGTGCACTTGACGTCCGTACTGGTACAGGGCTGAAGCGGTAATTACCGGGAGCCAGGCACCGTTAAGCACGGGCGTTAATTACTTTCATAAATATTTGGTAATTTGTATTTACTCAACTGTTTTTGAACAAAAAAATTTCACAGGAACAGATATACAATTTGTGTGACAGATTAATTCTGTGTTAAGAATCCATTTTGGCATTTTGTATGACAAATGCTAGTTTGTGACGAATGCATTAGTGGTTACAGAAGCAATGTTGTGGAGACAAATTAATTCTGTGTTACAGAATACAGTTTTGTGAATTTGTATGAACCCAAATGCAATTTTGTGTGGACCCAAATAATTCGTGTGCAAGAATACATCATTGTTAATTTTGTATGAACAAATACATTTTTGTGACCGAATGCATTTGTGAGACAGAAATGCATCCTGTGAAGACGAAAACTTAATTCTAGTGTGCAGACTAATATCTGTGAATTCTGTATGACCAAAATGCAAGTGTTGTGTGACAGAATCGATTTGTGAGACAAAATGATTTGTGGGACGAATACATTTGTCATAATTTTTATGACGAGATTGCATTATTGTGAGACAGACATAATTCTGTGTGAACAGAATGATTTTGTTAGACAAAAATTAATTTCTTTGTTACAGAATACATTTTGTGAGACAAAATTAATCTGTATGCAAAACATATCTCTGATGTGCATAAATAAAATTTTGTGCCAACAAAATGGATGTTGTAGTCAAAACAATTATATTTGCTGACACAAATACATTCTGCACCCCTCCTCCCCACCACAAATAAAACACATCACCAAAAATATTGTGGTGCATCTGTGAAAGCTCACACAAACATGTGATTTTGTAAATGACAAACGGCAATTTGGGTCGATAATATTACTTTTTGTAGCACAAAATAGATTTGTATGACACATTGATTACATTCCATAGTATGAACTTCTGTGATCCACAAAAAACATATTTTGTGCATGAAAACACACAACATTTTGTTGCACGAATAGATTAGTGTACGGAGCACTCTAGAAGACAATGTGCAGTGGAAGCACTCCATGCAGGCAGCCTTTGTATGAGCAGACACTCTAGCAGGCATTTTGTATGGCAGCAACCTAGCAGGCGCTTTGTAAAGAAGCCTACTATGACGGCGCCATGTTTGGCAGACTCTAGGGCAGGCGCGTGTATGCCAGCACTCCTATGCAGGCACGGGGCATAGGCAGCACTCTTGCCAGGCCGCTGTGAATATGGCAAGCACATCTATGCAGCGCTGTGTTGGTAGCACTCAGGGTCGCCATCTGCCCTGAGGCGAGATGGAAATCTCGCCTACGAGGCGCGCGAAGCGGGTCCCTGTAAAGGGAGGCGAAATTTGCCGCCTAAAGTGGGCGATTCGGGCGTCCATTACGCTGAATCGCCCACCCTAAATAAAATCGCGCTGTCTCGTTACAGACACCGGCTCGATTATATGCGTAGCGACGCAGCGCCTTTCGGCAGTGCCGCTCCGCCTAAGTCAGTGACACAGGAGTCATGACGTCATGCCCTGTGTCACGTGCGGAGCCGCACACAGGAAGACTGAGGTGAAGCCCGTGAAGACGGTCCGCGCAGGAGCAGCTGGGAGCGCTGCCTGCAGTGAGTATATTTATTATTATTTCATGTACTTTAATTAATGGTGGAGGTGGTTCATGTTATAACTGGGATTGGGGGACAATAGGGCTAGAAAACGTTTAATACTGGACGGTGAGGGGGGGGACGCTATAGATATCATATGGAGGCCATACTATTTTATACTAGGGGGGGGGGGGGGGCTATATATATTATTTGGGGCCATACTTATCTTATACTAGGGGGGGGGGGGGGTTGCCTATATGTATTATTTGGTGGCCATAATTATTTATCTAGGGGGGGGAGGATGCTATATATAGTTATTTGGGGGGCCAAATCTATTTATACTAGGGGGGGGGGAGGGGGGGGGATGCCTATATATTATTTGATGAGGGCCATAATTATTTGATACTAGGGGGGGGGGTGGGGGTGACTATACTTATTTTATTTGGGGCCAATTAATTATTTTACAGGGGGGGATGCTATAATATTATTTGGGGCCATAATTTTTTATACTAGGGGGAAGGGGACTGCACTCATTTTATTCGTGGGATTCTGGGGCTATCAATATTTTATACGGGGGATGCTAATATATATATGGGGCCCATATTATTTATAGCTGGGGCGGATTGCTATAATTATATATCACTAAGCTGGAGGGCTTGTAATTGGGATACATGATATTACTAGTAGGGCTGTATATGTGAGTACAGTCAAAATATCACTAAGCTGGGGGCTGTTAGTATAGGGGTACAGTAATATTTACTAGACTAAAGACTGGGGCTGTATAAGGGGATACAGTATACTTACTGAAACTGGGTGGGGGCTGTAATGATAATGTAGGTCATCATATCTGACTAAGCTGGGTGGGCTGTATCAAGGGATACAGTATATTATAAGCTGGGGGCTGTATATGGGATACAGTCTTACTAAGCTGGGGGGCGGATATGGGTACAGTATTAGTACTAAAGCGGGGGGGATGTGGGATGTATATTGGAGACAGTATTAGTATTAAGCGGGGGGGCTTGTGGATATGGGTACAGTGAATACTAGCTGGGGGGATGATATGGGTAACAGTTATATTACTAAGCTGGGGGGCTGGCTGTATATGGCTTACAGTATATTACTAAGTGTGGGGATGTATAGGGGTACAGTATATTACCGAGGGCGGGGGTGTATATGCGGATACAGTATATACAAGCTGGGGGGATGTATAGGGATACAGTATATTACTAAAGCTGGGGGGATTGTATATGGGATACAGTATATATAAGCGGGGGGGGATGTTATGGGATACAGTATATTACTAAGCGGGGGGGATGTATCT
The DNA here is from genome assembly GCA_019512145.1 of Engystomops pustulosus. Lineage (NCBI taxonomy): Eukaryota > Metazoa > Chordata > Amphibia > Anura > Leptodactylidae > Engystomops > Engystomops pustulosus. The sequence goes on from WNYA01002120.1 coordinate 42,492, forward strand.
GGGGATACAGTATTTACTAAGCTGGGGGGCTGTTATATGGGGTACAGATATTACTCAGCGGGGAGGCTGTATATGGGGACAGTATAATTACTAAAGCTGGGGGTGTCTATGGATTACAGTATATACTAAGCGGGGGGATGTATCTGGGGACGTGATATTATAAGCTGGGGGGAGTAATGGGATACCGTTATATTACTTAGCTGGGAGGGGGCGTATATGGGGTAAAGGATATTAATAAGCTGGGGGGATTATATGGGTACAGTATATACTAAGAGGGGGGATGTCTATGGGCTACAGTATATACTAAGCTGGGGGGTGATATGGGATACAGTATATTACTAGCGGGGGGATGTATATGGGGATACAGTATATTAATAAGCTGGGGGGCTGTATATGGGATACAGTATATACAATCTGGGGGGCTGTATATGGGAGACAGATCATACTAAGCTTGGGGGGATTATATGGGTACAGTATTATATTACTAAAGCTGGGGGAAGTATAGGTAGCAGTATATTAATAAGTGGGGGGATGTGTATATGGGAGACAGATAGTACTAGTGGGGGGCTGTATATGGGCTACAGTTATATTACTAAGATGGGGCTGTCTATGGGGTTACAGTATATTATAAGCTTGGGGGGCGTAATGGAATACAGTTAATTACTAAGCTGGGGGGATGTTATATGGGATACAGTATATACTAAGCTGGGGGGAGTATATGGGATCCAGTATATACTAAGCTGGGGGGCTGTATTATGGATACAGTATATTACTAAGCTGGGGGGCTGTATATGGGATACAGTAATTATAAGCTGGGGGATGTATATGGGTATTACAGTATTTAAATAAGCTGGGGAATGTAGTGGGATACAGTATATTACTAAAGCTGGGGGGGGATGATAGGGGATTACGTATTACTAAGCTGGGGGGCTAGCTGTATATGGATACAAGTATATTACTAAGCTTTTGGGGGCTGTATATGGGGGGTTACAGTATTATTACTAAGAATGGGGGGCGTATAGGGAATACGTATATTCCTAAGCGGGGGGATGGATATCGGGACAGTATAGTTACTAAGCTCTCCCTCTCCCCCAACCCTTTTCCTGGGGGGATTGTATATGGGGGGATAACAGTATATTATAAGCTGGGGGGATGTATATGGTACAGATATTACTAAGCTGGGGGGAGTATATGGATAATTTTTTTAGTTAATTATAGTATATACTAAGCTGGGGAGCTTGTATATGGGTACAGTTATTACTAAAGCTGGGGGGCTGTAATGGAATACAGTATTCATACTAAGTGAGGGGGATGTATATCGGGTTACAGTATATACTAAGCTGGGGGTTGTAGTATATGGGATAAAGTATATTACTAAGCTGGGGGGCTGGATATGGATACAGTTATTACTAAGTGGGGGGATGTATATGGGACAGTAATTACTAAGCTGGGGGGATGTATATGGGATAAAGTAATTACTAAGCTGGGGGGCTGTATATGGGATACGTATAGTATAAGCTGGGGGGAATGTATATGGGAGAAGTATCTTACTTAAGCGGGAGGGGACGTATAGTGCTTTAAGGGAAAGATTTTATTTAAGCTGTAGGGGAATCTGTTATGGGCGCGTTATATACTTTTAATTGGGGTGAATAACGAGGCTTTAAATATATGAGAGAGGGATATTGAAGGATTTGTTGTCATATGTGGGCGAGAGTGCGGTCAGTGGTTGTGAGGGGTATTATTATTTAGGAGCGCCGTTGTTGGTATCCAGGAGACTTCATACTGTAAGTGACTGTGGTAATTTTAGGACGCCGGTGGAGATGCTGGCGGAGCTGAAGAATCTTGCCGGAATTCACCTTTGCTACGTCATGGATTGGAGAACCTGGAATAAAGTTTAAAATGATGGAAGAGAGGTCATAATAATATTTCCTATCTCCCCAGTACTAGATGCCACTAATGTCATCTCGATCCTGTCGTCAGGTCACACAGTGTCAGGGAGCTGTCTGGTAGGGTTGTTAAATTGTTAGTCAGTGTAAGGATGACTTAAAGGGAGCGGGGGGCGGTTGGGGGGGGGCGGCAGCATGTTAATATCGACTCAGGCAGCAAATTGCGAGAATCGCCCTGTTAGCACTCTATGCAGGTGCCTGTCTATATTGGCAGCCACTCTATGCAGGTGCTGTGTATGGCAGCACTCTATGCATAGGTGCTTGTGTATGGCAGCACTCTATGCAGACGCTGTGTATGGCAGCACTCTAGCAGGCCGCGTGGTATGCCGCACTCTCGGCAGGTGCTGTGTATGGTAGCCTCTATGCAGGTGATGTGTTGGTAGCATCTATACAGGTGCTGTTGTATGGCAGCACTCTATGCCAGAGCTGTGTATTGGCAGCACTAGATGCAGGCGCTGTGGATGGCAGCACTCATGCAGGCCTTGTGTATGGCAGCACTTATGCCAGCGCGTGTATGGAAGCACTCTATGCCAGGAGGTGCCGTGATGGCAGCACTCTACTTTGCGTGCCTTGTGTATGGTAGCCTCTATACAGGGTGATGTGTATGGCAGCAACGTCTATGCGGCGTGTGTATGGCAGCCTCTATGCAGGGCGCTGTGATATGGCAGCACTCTATGCCGCGCTGGGTATGGCAAGATCTATGAGGGGCTTGTGTATGGCAGCACTCATGCAGGTGCTGGTATGTAAGAAACTCTATGCAGTGCTTGTGTTGTAGGCAGCACTATATGCAGGCGCTGTATGGCAGCACTCTATGCAGGCGCTGGTATTGCAGCCACTCTATGCAGGCGGTGGTATGGCAAGAACTCTATGCCAGCGCTGGTGTATGGCCAGTACTCTATGCAGGTGCGTGTTATATGGCAGCATCTATGCAGGTGCTGTGTATGGAGCACTCTATGCAGGTTGCTGGAATGGTGCAATTATGCAGGCAAAAGATTTCCTGTATATACTCGTTTATAAAAGCGAATTTTTCAGCACAAAAACGTGCTGAAAAAAACGTCCCCTCGGCTTTAATAATGTCTACTAAAAAAAAAAGTCCCACTTAAAAAAGTATTAGATTAACCTCTGCGGGCTCCTCTTTTTCTTCTTGATTATGTCAGGGACGTGTGTCCATGTTTTCTTCCTGGGCCGCGCCATTACTATGACATCAGCAGCGCCGCGTCATAGTGTGCGGCCTCCTACTAGGCGAAAACATGCCGATGTCCATGCCGGAAGAAAGCTGAAGAAGAGAGCCGCGTTGAAGACAAGAGACGGGACGCGCTGACCTTGGGTGACATCGATGAGCCGCACGACATCGGAGGTGAGTCAAGTATAGAAGTTTAGTGTTTTAAGGGCTGTGGGGGAGGGAAGGCTGTATATACTAGGGTGTTACGGAGATCGCACTGGTTTCGGACCCAGCTTGAATTCTGCCGCCATCTTAGATACGCGGCATGTTCCCTGACATGTCAAGTTAAGTCATGATTCAAACCTCCTTTTATGTAACATGTTTGCTCGCCTGTCGCTAATACCCTTTGACAGGTAATGGCGAAGCCAGTCCTGTCCTTGATATATTTGATTCTGTATCCACTTATCTTCTTCTTCTCAGCAAATGTTATAAAAAATATCGTGTACAGGTCCTGGATGAGCAAAATTAAGTAATAGAGATGAGCGAGAACTAAAGCGTCGATGATCGGTATTCGAGACAAACTTTTTCTGAGCTCGGTGCCGCTCGAATACGAGCCCCATGAAGTCAATGGGAGAACCGAGAATTTTTCAAAGGGACCATGGTTCGGGAATAAAATGGTTATTTATGAAAAAAGAATGTATTCTGATAGAGTTAGCAGAGTATTCAACCATCTGCAATCTATTCTTCACTGTTCCGGTGTATTTAATCTCATGACATGTTAGGCAGTGTGAAGGAAAACAGTGAAGGAAATAGATTAAAAACAGTGAACACAGTGAACCACAGGATCATTAAGTAAAAACGCAGTAAAAAAACACAGTGAGAAATAGATTGCAGATGTTCGGCAATCTGCTAACTGTCGGGAAGACAACGCTGTCCCGGGATCGTGCTGCTGCTCCCCGGTGTCTCTGTGCTGCTGCTCCCCGGTGTCTCTGTTCTGCGGCTCCCCGTGTCTCTGTGTGCTGCTCCCCGGTGTCTCTGTGCTGGCTGACGCCACGATGTCTCCGCAGCTGCCCCGTGTCTACGTTCTGCCCCTGCCCCGAGGTCTCCGTGCTGGCCCGATGTTCCGGTGCGGCCCCGGTTGGTCTCCGTTCTGCCACTGCCACCGCTGCTGGCCCCGATGTCTACGTGCTGCCCCGCTGTCTCCCTGCTGCCCCGATGTCTCCGTGCCTGCCCTGGGGTCTAGGTTCGGCCCCTGTCAATTGTCTCATGCGCCCCTGATGTCTCAGTGATGCCCCGGTGTATCCGTCTGCACCTGCCGGGTGGTCTCCGTGCTTGCAACGGATGTCTCCGGTTGCTGCCCAGTGTCTCCAGCTTCCCCCGTTTGTCTCCGTTCTGACCCGTCACACGATGTATCCGTGCGGATACGATGTCTCCTGCTGCCGCAGCATTCCGTGCTGCCCCGGTCGGGTTCTCCGTTTGCCCTGCCCCAATGTTCGTTGCTGCCCCGATGGTCTCCGTGCTTGATGTTCCCCCAAGTATGTGCTGCGTCCCCGAGGTCTCAGTGTGCATGTTCCCCCTGTCCCGTGCGTTTACACAGAGTCTCGTGTGCTGATCCCCGGTGTAGCCGTGCTGATGTTCCCAGAGGTCTCCGTGTGATGCTGTCCCCGATGTCTCCGTGCTGCTGCTCCCCGGTTTGTCGACGTGCTGTGCTCCCGGGGTCCGTGCTGCTGGCCACGGTGTTTGTTCTGCTCACCGTTGTCTTCCAAGGTGTTTTCACAAATATATATGTGCGTCGTCACCTTACTATTTTGTTCGACCGTTCGCAGTATCTCCCGACAAAGTAAGCAGATGTGCCGAAAACATCTGTAATCTATATTCACTGTGTTTTAACTGTGTTTTTCACTAAAATATCAGTGGGTCACGATGTTCAGGTTTTTATTCTATTTTCATTGTTATTCACGTGTTTTTGAATAAATGTTCGATTCGAGAAGGGGAAATACTCGTAGAGCAAAGAGCCATTTCGGGTACTTATAATGAAAGAGCATGACAAGCGAGGACGAGTAGACGCGCTATCCTATTAATTAACTTTTTCCCAGAATGTGCTGATTTGTCAAATAGAATCTAAGTGCTTATCTCCTTTCATACAACATCCCAAAATGTAGATTATCGTATTACATGCAGGGGGGTTTTTGAACATAATCAGTGTGATTTGAGTGAACTCAAGACCGGACTGTGGTCTTCTTGTCTCTGTCATCTCGCTGCCGGCCAGCGATCTCATCTGCTCCAAAGGGTTAAAAATTAGGACTCACCTTAACAAAAGGTAGAGGGTGTGGGGCCAGCTAAAAATCCCTATCATAGGCGGGGTATATTAAGGTGGTCGTGGTATACTTCTGGGGCAGGCTGTAATAAGACATGGCGGTCGGCTGACTACTAGGGGGCTGCTGTATACTACATGGGGAAGGCTGTCGCTACTAGGGGCGCTGGTACGACATAGGGCAGTGGTTATACTAATAGGGGCTGCGATGACAAGGGTGTTATCCTACTAGGGGCCGGCTGGGGCGTCTACTGGGGTGCTGAAACACGGGGCGGCGTATAACTAGGAGATGCTATACCCCTAGGGGGCAGGCGTACCTCCGGGGAGTTATAATATGGGGTGACACCTGGGGGGTGTTACTATTGTGGGGTTCGTATATCTGGAGGGCGGCTGTCCTATCGGGGGTATATGGGTGCAGGGTATATATGAGGAGAGGTGAATACTATGGGAGGAGTGCTGCTAGGGGGGGGTTACTAGGGGTGCCGAAACGGGGGCGGTGATAGAGGGGGTATAAACTGGGGGAGGGGTGACCGAGGGGTTAGGAGATGAACTGGTTCGGACGCCATTTGTTATGACATAAGTAATAGCCATAAACGTCATTGATGAAGTGTGGAGCAGATTACGGGATATAATGGGAAGCGCGCCTC
>WNYA01002121.1:0-48537 GCA_019512145.1 Engystomops pustulosus
ATAGAGCTGGAGAAGCTGAGCAAATTGTATATACTGTCCTATCTGCACGCGATATGATATAGAGCTATAGAGCAGTTAGAGCTGAAAAGAATGTTCATGGCGTCCTATCTGCATGCAGCATGTTATAGAGCAGAAGAAGCTGAGCAAATTGTATATACTGTCCTATCTGCAAGCGATATGATATAGAGCAGTTAGAGCTGAGAAGAATGTACATGGCGTCCTATATGCATGCAGCATGTTATAGAGCAGGAGGATCTGAGCAGATCTTGGCCTGTGATGATTACACAGTGTATGAGGGAGTGAGAAGCGCCGGGTTCTATCCACCTGCTGCTCGCGGGTTCTGTCATTCCGCTCCTCCTCAATGTCAGGACGTGACGCGCGCAGCCGGTAGGCGGAGCTCCAGCCCTACGTATGACATGGGTAGAATCAGTACGTGCCTCCGTCGTCTGGGCGTGGCTTATCTTGTGCGTCTTGCGGCGAATGGGCGGGGTTTCAGAGAGGCGATACTCGTTCCAGCAGACGCAGGAAGATGGCCGCGGATAGATTCTCCCGTTTTAACGAAGACCGAGACTTCCAGGTAGGCGGCGGCTCTGGATATGAGTGCAGGGAGAGGTGGAGGAGGGAGCGAGAGGTGACGGGTCTGCGCTGCTTCATGTCAGCTGCGGGCGGCTCTAGTCACCTGTTCACACACAGCGGATCTGTTTCTGGTCGCGGACGCTATTGCTGCGGTTTGTTTATCGTAGCTCAGGGTGTGCGTTACCTTATATGAACTCAGCCGCTGCTTGCAGGGAGCTCCTCCCCCAGTGCGCAGCCCTCCTCCCTGTGTCTGTCCTCCATTGCCCGGGAGCCAGTGGGTCAGTGTCATGTCCTGGACCTGCAGTCACCTCCTCCCTGGGTGTATGGGACAGGGGCATCCCCTGTATGTGATGGGACAGCAGGTCTCCTCCAGGCTGCCAGGGCTGCTGCTGGATGATGAATGTCCTTGGGATCAGTCCGGACTATGGGATTCATCATATCCAGTGTATAATGGCTCCATCTCCTCCTCACAATCTCCCCCGGGATATCCTCCTGCTCCATAGTTACCCGTCTTCCTGGTCTGCAGTTCTGATCACAGCAGGTTTCTGTGTCAGTCTGTTCCCCGGCTGCTGGTTACTATTCCCTTCACATCGGGCTTTGGTCCCCTTGTCCTGGGAATCTTTCCCTGTAAACAAAACTCCTGAGACTGCGCGGCGTGCCAGCTCCTGATGTCCGGCCAGTAGCCCCTGTATATTGTGCTATTAATAGGATGTATAGACATAACATATGTCCTGCCGGATCAGGTGTACAGCTTATATACATAGCGAGACGGCTCACATGCCTTATCACATCACTAGTACCTGTTATTACCAAACATTATCATATAACATATTAAGACTATAGCGTAGTCAGGATTCTGGAGTATTTTCCTCACCAAATGCTTCTACTTGAAGAAGTCTCCTGTTGTTTTTAGTGGGAATCGAATAGGGGAGATACTGCGTGGAAAGCTAAAACCACACAGGACCATAAGAAAAACCATTTTGGATCAGATTGATTAGTATGACAGAACACTTCCACTGGCAAGTTGCCAGATCAGAGCCGTATAAATCATCCATTCTTATCTTCCAGCTAGCTTAAAGGGATTGTCCAGGAGCAGGGAATTTTTAGGCATTGGAGTAGAAGAAATAAAGGAATACTTACCTCTCCGCACCCTCCAGTCTCGCTGGATACATCCTAATGCTAGATGCAGCCTTAGGCTCCATGCAAACATCCGTGTGAGCAGATGTGTGCCATGAGCCGCAAGCCGACTAGAGGGGGCGGGGGAGTGTTGCTCACTGCTTCTCTCTCCATAGGGAACAGAGGGGCTGCGCAGCAAAACCGGATGCACCGTTCATCTCTATGGCACCTGTGAACGAGCTGCCGTTTCTGCAGGTAGCTCGTGGCCACCATTTGCAGGCGTGTGCATGGAGCTTTGGGGTCAATTCCCATCTGTGTTTTGGTCTCTGTTTTACCGTTTCCTCTATTTTAAACTGATTTTAATTCTAACAGATGTCTGGATACATTAATAGCAAAGTATCACTTTTTTAGTGAAACCTTTAACTGATCCGTTAAAACTGCACAAGCTGCAATCTGGAATAGGAATATCTGGAATATGCAGCTCACGCACAAGGAAACAACGGGGCAGGCAGAATTCCGTCATTTTCAAAACTGTCCTAAACCATTTTCATTCACTTCTGTGACGAGAGCCGTTGCCTCAACGCAAAAACTGTCTGGCAAAAGTAATTGTAACCCGACCTAATTTTGTCCCACTTTTCTGGTGTAAAATTATCCAAAGCGCGACCAGGCAGTCTTATACTACGCCATATTTATTACAGTGCAGCACTCTTGTTACTTTTGATAAATCTGCCTCATTGCCTGTGTGTGACGTAGGAAAGCATTTTCCATGGTCACGGATAGCACTTGGTTAAATTCTTCATTTGTGTACAGAGAGCCGGTTGGACATGAGTGAGTTTGTTCTCACTAGCCCGCTCTATGGGGGACATTTATCAGGACTTGTACGCCAATGTTTTGCCTCACAAGTCCTGAAATAATTGCAATTATTGCGATTATCATCCCCTTCGCGCAGTCTCTACACCTTATGGACAGAGGAGGGTGGGGTGTTCCTGTGTGCTTGCTGTGAACCCGTGAAGGTACTACTATGCAATTACAGCAAGCAAGTTGGCTCTCTGCCTGGAGTAAGGGCGGGATGAGTTGGGTGGGGGGTAGGGGAGTCAATAAATTATTGTACTGAAGAGCCTGCTGGGGCTCTAGTACTGCCCCCAGAGCCCCTGCAGGCTCATTTGCTTGTCTGCTTGGTGGCATTCAACAGGAAGCTTCATTGTTTACTTCCTGTAGTTTAACAGTCCATGGTCATGTGACATCCCACAGGTGCAGAGCTCATTATGAGACACACTGTAATCAGAGCTGTGTGATGCTAATGAGCTGTGCTCCTGTGTGACATCACAGGACCATGGACCGTTGTTTAGAGGAAGTAAACAATGAAGCTTTCTGACGGCAAGAAGACAACGAGCAGAGATCTAGAAAACTGAAGAATTGATGCAGAAAGTTTGGAAAAGTACACAAACAATATTTAATTATTTGCTGTAATGTGTAAAATGGACAACCCACTTTAACCTTGCTAGGACGCAAGTGTATGTGGTTTCCAGTAAAACCTAATATGTGTAAATGATTTCTTCTCTGGTTATGTGTTTTATTTTTTGTTTTTGCGTACAAAGGATTTTTTCCCAAAGGTTTTGATTTAGGGGGTAAAAACCTAAAGGGGTATTCCCACCTCAGCTACTACAGTTAATTTAATCTCTTACCCCCAAAAAACATTTCTTCAATGCATTGTTATCTTTTTTTTAAATTAACTTTATTCCCATAACAGTGTAAATGGGGCTTACCTGCCCCCTAGTAATGACCCCCTGTAAAGACACTAGATGCATCCAACTCTCAGCAGCTTAGAATGAGGCCTTGTGTGAACGCGCATAGTTAGCGCATTTCCTGGTCGATCAACCCCTTACCGCGGGAGGGCTGTGTACTGAAGGAAGCTGGCACTAGTAAGTTCTCTTCAGCTAGTAGTGCTGGCTTGCTGCAGTATACAGCTGTCCCGTGGTAAGGCTTGATCCACCAGGACTGCTGTGAAGCTACTGCGCATGCCCAGCAGCCGTCCTAATCTAGCGAGGGAGGTATATGTGAACTGCGGATGCGCTAGCTATGCACGTTCACACACTCCCGGCAGGTTCAGAGAAGCCTCATTCTAAGCGCCTGCATGGCCACCGCCGCTCTTCAGCGGTGGCCGTATCTAGTGATAAGAGGGCCGCAGGTAAGCCCCATTTACACGGTTATGGGAATCGAGGTAATTTTTTAAAAATAACAATGCATTGAAGAAATGTTTTTTGGGGATAAGAGATTAAATTAACTGTAGTAGCTGAGGTAGGAAATACCCCTTTAACTGTGTTTCCATGATGATGTGCTGTTTTTCATGCTTTTCATCCTATTGCAGATGTAAATGAGCCCCTGATGACATCACATTTGGGTCTTGCACAATGATACATATGCAGTGCACACTTTGCCCTTGTCCGAAGACAACTTAAAATGTATAGGAGGTGGGAGGGATGCAATAAAGATCAGGTGACCTGTGGCAAGCAGTGGGTGCAGTCATTAGTCCCTTGTAAAACCTATGGAAGTCTGCAGTGCAGGAATTTACTGGGAGCATTCATATACACCACAATAATTCATGAATGAAAAGTGATCTAATGATGGAAATACGGTTGCAGATTAGATACACAGATCTTGCCAAGATACTGCTGTTTGGCAGCAATTGCCACAAAATGATAGTAAGTTTTGTGGTAATCTATTCAAATACACAGCTCGGAAATGGCCTAAAATTTTGACCTTCTCTCTTTGTGTATTCCTCTTGGAGACGCAGGTTCAGTGGCTGCACATGTGTTAATATACTACACATTGACTTGGCTGCAGGTGTCCATTTTGCTTCTATTTGAGGAACTTGGCCCTCAGCTGTTCGCGGGTATGTCCCCTTTACCAGTAATAGTTTTGTGCTTTGGCTTGTCAAGTAAATGAATGTCGCACAAGAGGACTTGATGACACGTACCATAAGTGCTCATGTCTGTATGGTTTATTAAAGAAACTCTCCATCCAGCCTCTCATTGAGGTCAGCAATAACATATCGTCACCTTCCTACAGCAGTGCTGGCATATAACGGTAACGTCTGTTCTTCTGCTCCTAGTTGTGTTCCTGCTTATACTCGAGTCCATTAGCAGCAGGATTTGGTGCTCAGGTCAGAACCGGGAACATTTGGGTAACGCCAAGAAAGCACATTAAATATGTAATGAATGGTAAATATTTACAAAGTATTCCCTTTCCCATCCTGAATGTCACCTCTGCCGTGGATGAGACAGTTGTGAGTCTGTTCCTTCTGAATAGATATCCGGGGACTGCCTTACAAGGTAGTTAAAAATGGTTTTCCTTATCCCATCCTGGAAAATTTATTTGTGGATTTTCCCAGAATGCCCTAGTGGATCGCCAATGGCTAGAAGTCTCCACATGCCTACATGGCAGCATTAATTGGCAGACTCTGTAAGGAGAGGTCTTACTTCCTGGTCATAGTACAGTTTCCCAATGTAGAGTGACAATTCTCAATATGTTCAAAGAAGCAATAAAGGCACCAAGTACATGTGATTTATGGAAGAGAAAAAGAAACTGGAGTCCTATCACTACCTGTCTTTTTGTCAGCCACTTGATGTAGTATTTAGATATTAATGCCCTACAATTCTGGTGCTCACTTTGTTATCTTTGGTGGTGACGTGAGAGGTATCACAGCCAAAGTAAAAACTGCTTTCCTTCCTTTCATGCAACACAACTATATAGCACCCTGCAAATATTTTGTATAGGCTGCACTTTATCTGCCATTGCAGCTGGAAAAAGACTCCTTTTTGACTTATAGATTTCTCCTATGTTCTTTTCCTCTCTATGCAGCTATCAATCCCACAATGCTTCAGCATTGCATCACTTGACCATCCAGAGACATTGGGGCAGATTTATCAAGCTGTCTAAAAGTCAGAATATTTCTAGTTGCCCATGGCAACCAATCACAGCTCCCGTTTAAAATATTCATGAGCACTGGTGAAATGAAAGCTGAGCTGGGATTGGTTGCCATGGGCAACTAGAAATATTCGGACTTTCAGACAGCTTGATAAATCTGCCCCATTATCTTCTCCATAATGTATACAGTCCATGAGGCTGAGCTGTGTGACCGAAACTTGTCTAATGATTCGTAACTGAGAAGTTATCAAACTACAGGACACATTGTTGTCACATTGTTATGTCACGGTGTAGCTGGTAGAGACCTAGTTAAAGATTCCTTGTTCTGAGATGTGGGGCCGTGCATATGCAATGGATCCCATAATCCCCTGGATTATATGAGCTGGCTTATTGTCCTGCTGCTGGGCATTAATATTTTCAGGTCTAAGTAATAAACCCAGCATTTGTGTTGAGGTTGCACGCTAGATACTATACCGGGCCTTTCTATTAGGAGGTGTTTGGTGAGGATCACAGGGCACAATATATATGGCAATTTACTGCAAATAAACAAGTCCTTCAAGAGTTTGTTTATATTTAGCAGATATACAGTGAATTTTCCACTCCAGAAATGTATGTGGAAAGTCTGCAGCTTATTGTATTGTTAGACTTCATTCACATTCCCTCTTTTGGACACATTTAGTGTGTAGATTAGGAAAGCTTCTGTTACATGCAGCAGGTAACACTGGATGAATCTGCACAATATCATCCTTCTTCCTGCCAGAGAGCACAGTATATGCTAGGCGGAGGCCAAAATAGTCGATGGGGACAGTTGCCACTGTATGGCACCCATCCCGAGCCTCTGCTGATTGTTCACTGTGGATATTTCCCTGGTGATATAACTGTCCATGTATGGATAGTTGGGTCACTCGGGAGATGCCCAGAACATCTGCAGCAGCCAATCACTGCCTCCTCCCATTGTTCACTCCTCCTTCCGGTTTTAGTGTGGGAGGAACTAAACTAGAGGCTGTATCCTTACTGTATGAGTATACAGCGGGATCTACTGCTGCCCTCCATTGTAAGGAAATGTTGCGAATCCTCCCTGGATGTATACACACTGCAGTAAGTTTTACTTACTGTTTTTTTTTTTTTATAGTGTCTAAGTTGGGTGTTTCCAATACACTTAGACTAACTTACATTCTTTAAGTAGACATGTCATCCAGAAGAGTGTCTTACCTTGTTCAGGAAGAAGCAGCTCAGCACTTCTCCTCCTGACTCACATTCCAGGTCATGTTCCTACACACGGATGTCACCAATCATCTTCATGTGCCTGGTTACTAATACTCGTCTTGTACCAGCATTTCCTAACCATTCTCTTTAAAGGGATTGTCGTTTTATAGACTCTTATCGTCAAATTGTCCCATCGGTGGTCGGACCACACTTATTGGTAGTACAGGACACTAGGAAAAGACCCACTGGAGCTGAGGGGAGACACGGGGGCACAGCTCTTCCCAGGCACTACAAGCACTTTTGGTTTGAGGACTGGTTGAAGCAGTTTGTTTCCCGGGGATTGGACATTTGAGGAGATGCATCAACAATGTATGTGATAAAGCAGCAAACAACTTGATGTATAGTCTATAAAAGCAGTGGTGCTTGGTTACACACCCCTCCATATTTTCCTGACTTATTGGATGATGCTGGGATGAGGCCTCTAAACCTGTGTAGCAATTCTCTGAATAGGAGTTCCTGAAGGAATTGCATTATATGGACCCTCCTCATAGTAACCTGCTTTCTGTTCTGCATGTGATACGCGTTCAGTCCCGCTGCCCTTCCTGTTTTTGCTTTCCAGTCCTCCTCTGGATTGATATCATCTTCTTGTCAGCATGCATATTGGGGCCAAGTATTCTCAACACGGGCGTAGCCCTGATTGTGAAAGTATTTTGGACGCCATCGACCTAGTTATTTGCTGGGATGTAGTTGAGCCAATGCTTTTGCACACAGCCATATACAGCGTTTATCAGATTCTGCCTCAGTTACATAATAAACTTTGGTTTTTATATCCTGCAATATACCCTGCATTTATTGTAAGACACCGTGGCTGCATGTCCGGTCTGTATTATTCTTGTACAATGCTATAAATAAGTATATATGTACATTTTGGACATTGATATGACGACCATATCCTTGCCTTGGCCAAAGAACTGGAAATCTCTTCTGAATACATTTTCAATCAACGACTTGTGTGAAAAAACCCCAGTACAGTTTATAGTGTCTGGCAGCTGTCAATGGTATGACCTATCAAAATAGTGACGACAACCTCTCTTCTGCAGTTAGTAAACGGTGTAACAGTCCTGCCTGATGACTGCCTTTCTGTGAAAAAGGACAAAATCTCTGTCCCTGGAGTCTCCGCTCTTTACAAGCAGTGAAGATGTCACGTCTGCACCAAACCCTGGGCTAACATGTGACTGCCAGGGATTATCAAGCATAAGTTCTTCTATTTCTGCAAAAGCAGAAAAACCCCAACAATTTTTTTGGGAAAAATCGCCTCCTTCACTGTTGTTCACTGTTGTTTTTAATTGCTGAGATCACATGCCCGATTGCGTATGCGTTTCTATAAAACCCATGTGACCAGTAACCACAACGTGTTCTTATGCATCTGGTCTTTGTGGTGTAGCATAGTCCTTATGGCTACTTGAAGGATGGGTCCTACCTATCCAGTAACGCCATTTGGGCAGTCCTATAAAATTAGACCTCCCACTCGCGTCTCCAAGACTTCTCTAGAGCTGCACCAATTCTATGGAATGCTCTGCCCCGGACTATCAGACTAATACCTAACCTCCAAAGTTTCAAACGTGCTCTTAAAACCCATTTCTTTAGGCAAGCCTATAACACTCATTAACTGCATGAAGTTTTAACTCTTCTACTAACCCGTCCTGTGTCGTCCTCCCATCTGTTATCCAGCAACCAACAGGCACCAGACTTCTCTGCAGTCCCATTCACCCTGGACCTGGTATATAAGATGACGGCTGAGTGGTTCAAGCGACAGCAATTCCATTTATTATATTTTTTTCTATTCCCTAAGAAGAATGGCTTGACCATTAAATATTCTTTTACCTCGTGTTACCCCATCATCTTCATAAACCGTAAGCTCTGGCGAGCAGGGACCTCACTCCTGTTGTTCCATACAAATGTTGTGCCCTGTTACATTACATTTGTATTTGTTTCCTATGATTTGTAAAGCGCTACGTAATATGATGGCGCTATATAAATAAAGATTATTATTAATTAAGGCCTACGGGCCCAGGGAATACACTGTCAATCACGTGTCCATACACCTACACAAGGAGGTCTATGAGAGGAGACAGCAGAAGACATCTGGAAGTCATATACCATAAGGCGCTATGTAACAATGCACCCTGGGGAACTTTTCCCTACT
This sequence comes from Engystomops pustulosus, assembly GCA_019512145.1. Lineage (NCBI taxonomy): Eukaryota > Metazoa > Chordata > Amphibia > Anura > Leptodactylidae > Engystomops > Engystomops pustulosus. The sequence goes on from WNYA01002121.1 coordinate 9,032, forward strand.
GGGCGTCAAGAACTTGTCATGTTTGCTCTTTTTATGATCTTGTTTTGTGAAGAGACTTGGCATGCATTTTTAACCGCTTAATGACCAGGTTACCACGTTTGGTATGGGTGAACGTCTATAACATTTTTCTGTGTGGTGTCAAGACTTTTATGTTGCATTTTTACAATATGGTTGCCTATGAGTATATGTGCACGACGATGTCATTCGTCTAGGTCAGCCTTTAAAGGGTTTTCCAGTAATATCTATTGATGGAACAAGTCATTAATCAGGAATTGGTAATTCCAATGCTCCCCCTTAGATCATTGAAGATCTTCTATAATAGTGAGGAGAATCTTCTGCCTGATACAATGTTATCTTGGCTTCCCCTCTCCTGCAGAACCTTCCATCACTCTTCCTTTTATCTGTCAGAATTTGATTTCCCCACAGATATTCTCTCATTACCCAAATCTCTGCAGCTGATAAAGGTAATAAGCGGATGTTAGGGAATTGCTGTGAATGCTATACAGCTGAAATCTCCGGGCTCCCTCACTTCTGTTACATTGTATTCCTTTTGTTATGAAAATCCCAATTGTTGTTGTAAATATTATTGTTGTTCGTATTCCTGATGGTGTTGGTGTACCACTTATGGGAAAGTGTTTTCTCATAGCTTGTGGTTGCTTTTCTGGGTCCTCAATAGACTCCAGATTGTGAACATGCTGAAACCATCTGCAAACGCTCGTCCTGAACTTCTTTTGGAAAAATCTCCTCCTTCACTGTTGTTTTTAATTGCCGAGTAGGAGGCTGAGATCACATGCTGTGCGCTGACAAAATATCTATGCGAACAATCATCCCAGCTGCCTCATCCTCCCAGTGATCCCACTCGTGCACAGGCATTTGTTTCTTTGTGCCGGTGGTCCATTGGTACTTGGTGACCGGCATTGTGTAATATAATATAGAACAATTCCATTAGCAGAAGTATGTAAATGGGTTTCTGTATGTGATGGACCACTACAGTTTTTCCTCCCTTCTCCTTCAAACACATGCATGCTCTACTCGGCTATGCCAAGCATCAAGATGTAAATGGCAAGTCCGGTGCCGGAGACTTCTACCAGGGAGAACAAAAACCCTACCCACAACTTGTCAGGAAGAGTTGGGTGTCACACCCCCCCCCCCCCCCTTACACAATAGTAAAGCTTTCCCCACTAAAATAGTTGGGTATTGATGTTGTTGTGTTTTTTTTTTTTTCCCCGGAACTGGTAGATTTTATAATTGTAATTACAGACCAAAAAAAAAAATTTCATCCCAGGGACAATTAGATTTTCAAAGGTTTGTGTCGTCATGGGAACAAGGATATCAATAAAGCTTTTCAGACATTCGGCCACTATTTTCTGTTATGGGGTTCACGGCTGGGAATAACTGGTTTTATGATTTTTGATAGATCCGGTATTTTGAGATGTGGCGATAACATGTCTCTAATTTTTACTGTTAAGTTTATTACGTTTTAAATCCGTTCTAGGAAAAGGCGGGTGATTTTTAATTTTTACTTTTGGACCCTCTAGCATTCTTTAGCCCTAAATGGTCTGATTGTTCTTACCATATATTGCAATACTACTGTATTGCAGTATATGGCATTTTTACACAGTATTCATTACAATGAGGTATTGGCTGGAGGGTTGTAGACCAAGCACACTTATATGCAGGTATGTGCCTCCTATAGCAGGATAATTTTATTTATTTTTTTTAAGCTTATGTCCTTGTTTTTACAAAGAATGGCTTTCAAAAATGTGAAAGTGAGCCTAAGGGGATCTGGCCTCTATAGCTGTTAATTGAGCCTGGTGCCCCTCAGGCTCATTTGCATTTTTTTTTCCATGGAATATGTGTGCTTGGGTTACAATCATTACTTCTGCTGATAAATTTCCTGAATTTCACAATGTGAATTTCAAGCTCTGCAAGTGCGGATGCCTTCCACCATGCGTTGCCTTAGATGCTCATTCTCCTGCAATAACTTGGTATAGACTTGGGTTAAAAAATGTTGGTTTTTTTAAAAAAAAAAAGACAATTTAACTTTGCTTTTGTCTTTAGGGTAACCACTTTGACCAGTATGAGGATGGACATCTGGAGATTGAACAAGCCTCTCTGGACAAGCCCATTGAATCGGTAAGAGGAGGCAATTTGGGCAGGCATTTATAACACTTTTGTTTGGCCAACAAGATCTAGCACTTAGGAGATGTAGGTGTTCAGCATTTTAAAAAAGATCGGTGTTAGGTTTTTTTTTCTTTTGAAATTTGTCCCTTCAGAATTGAAAGAACTATGCATTACTACAGAAGGAATAGAGGCATGTTTTAGTATTTTTTATTTATTTTATTAATCTTTAGGATAGCTCAGGGCATAAATGAATTTATAGCCAAATCTGGCAAAATCCACCTCTATATTTACAGTGGGTCTGTCACCTGTACATGGCGGATGCAGACAGATTACAGTCCTGTCTTGTCTGAGGAGGCCTGAGCTCCCCCTGTCTGCTTCCACTGTGTGTATGTGATAAGTCTACTGCAAGTGATATGCACATTGGACCTTAGCTGTACCCTGCAGTCTGAACCAGTGTCCTAGCAAGCCCAGGACTTTGGATTGTAGCACGTAACTTGATCAGGAAGTTTGTACATCTCTGGCTATATTGGCAGCCCCACCTTCCTGACTTGTGGATGCTCTGATGCTTTTTTTCTTAATATGGGCTGAAGGGTTGGTCCCAGATTTGTCTTTAATACCCATCTACATTAAAAGTTCTCTTTTTAATCTAAATTAATGGGCATATATACCATGACTCTAAACGGGCGGCAGGAATAGCTAAGGAACAAGGTGCATCTCCCTGCTGAAGTGTAGGTCTGTGTTGTGTTTGTGTGTGTGTGTGTCTGTGTGTAGATGGTAATACAGAACTTTACACAACTTTGGCCCTATCTGGCCTTTCTCTTCCACAGCAGTTGATCCCAATATTAGCTAAGCTGCTCATGACCTGGTTTGTATTGCACGCTCTGCCTTTTTTAATTTTTTTCTTTTTTATATATATATATTTATACATTTCCTTTCTTATTTTTTTTCCTCTTACCGCTCACTGCTAGAGGGTCCTGCAATGTGCAGTGTTGCTGCTCCCCCCAGCAGTGAAAGGGTTAATACTCTAGGACTACTTTCCTCTACCCTTCTCCTTTCTGTTATGGTCCAGTGAACACCACGTATATATTTGTGTGTATATATTATCTTCCCTTTCTCTGCTATGTGCTGGCATGTTGCTAGCTAAAGTGCGCACAAGGTAATGCTGCAGAGGTGGTCACCGCTTCACACACAGATTTAGGGCTGGGGACAGGCTGCATCTACCTGCTCCTTTTCAGTCCTTCAGATTTGAAGTTTTGTAAGGCATACACAAGACTGTTCCTTATCAAAGCATCAAAATAAGCAGAGGGTCTACATTGGTCTACAGGGATTACACTGAAGGGTTACCCCATAATGAAATACTAATCTACTCGGCTTCAAGATTATCTATCTATTGCAGACACCTTTGTGTTATAGCGACTCCTGTTTTGTTTTTTTTGTTGCTCAATTCTTGCCGGCCTGTACAGTCACAGGACTGCTGTGGCTAGGTGGTCATCATTATAAGAAATAAAAAAGTCCAGATTGTGCCGTAACATAATATCTAGAACATTTTTTAGAGGTTTATGTGATCTAAATGGAAAGCACTTTAAAGGAAATCGAACATTATAGACCAGGGACACTTACTCATAGTTCCAGGCACTTGCACTGTGGTAATCTTGTATCTCCTCCCTTTGAAAATCAACTTTTAAAACTATTATAATGAGTTATCAAAGGCCTTCCATGCTTTGAAAATGCTGAGTAAGCAGGGGGGATGGTGGGACAGTGTAACAACTGATTATCTACATAAGGCCTGTGGGTAGATCATAATTAGCTTTTGGCCTGGAAAACCTCTTAGGGTTAAAACAGATGGCTGTGTTCAGTCCATGAATTACGGACCTGCAGTGCCCCAATTTCACAGATCGAACACCGACAGGACTCTTTTTATCATGGTCAGTTATGATGCATGGAGTCCTTTCTTTCCTGCGGTCCGTGGTGTATGGATCGACCATGGTTTTGTTGCCCAACTACCACCACAAAAAACAACAAAAACCTATCAGTATAGGCTTATATATGGGGTTATCTATGGAAATACACACAGCTGGATCTCAAGTTGTTTTCCTGCGGTTTTCCCTGACCTTTACGTAAGTCATGCATTGTATTCTTGGTTCCGTGGAAAGACTAGTGCCGTTATGTATAGTAAGCCTCAGTTTTACATTGAGCTGTAGGGATCAGGTAGTGATGTGGGAGTGTTAGCCGGCCTCTGCAGCAATACCTGTGAGGAATAGTGTAGGGTTGGGCTATGGCTCTTCTGCTCCACGAGTCTACAGATCCTGGTCTTTGTATCTCAGACTTAAAGATTAGTTGTGTGAGGAATCCGTGCCGCCTGTCCTTACCATTCCTAGTGCCTGCTTTACCATGTGATTTTTGCAGGCCCCAAACATCTCCTTGTATCATCCCATATCTAGTATAGAGTCCAGATTCAATCAGATATTACTTAATATTGTGGCAGGATGGTAACCCAGACCACAATGCGCTCTCTGAATTCCTGCCCCTTCCAGTGTAGTGTCCCAGAGGACTTGGCATTGTATCTGATGAAGGGAATAAATGGGAGGTCATCAATTGACTTCAGTGCAGCTGGCGGGATCTGTGGACTCTGTGACCCGGCTGGCCCCAACTTGACCAGCGTGAACCCTTCCACTGCCAGGGGCTCTTACCAGCATTTTTAACGAGTAAAGGGCCCGCAGGCAGTAAGAATGGTTATCTGTGCCAAGTTGGGTGCCATTTGGCATAGCCTAACTCCACTGCTTCCTCTCTGTCCGGCCTTGGTGGTGTCAACTTGTAGTGAGCTGCAGGGTTTGGTTTTGAGGGGCTGATGGGGGTCTCTCAGCCCTGCAATCTGCATGAGAATCCCACAGTGAGCATTTAGTACTACTACAGAGCACGCTAAGCTGAACTTATCACCCACTCAAGAGCTGGTGGGGGTGGAGCGAGGAGCAGGATAGAGGTGGCATCTGTTCACTTGCAGCCTGATGGCTCCTTCCAGCACTTGGCCTAAATACACGTCCACACAGCTGTCATTCATCTAATGGCCGCAGTGCATTGCCCCTGGTGGCCATTGCCCAGTCACAGCTGCCCTTCATCCCCTTCACTGTATGGTATTGTTAGAGAAATTCCCATCCACAACACTGTATAACAGTATGTTTATTGTGCTATAGATGATCCGACCCACAGCTCCATTGTATCTGCTCTCCGAGCAGTAACCAAGGAGTCATTATGTCCGAGACAGCACCAGCGCCTTGCCCTTTACATCAGCTGCTGGACACATTTATGTTCTTCGGCTGGGTTGAAAACCAAATAACCTGGTGGGTCGGATAGGGCTAAACTGATAGCAAGAGGTGAAAATGGCTGGATTAATTTCTTTCCCAGCAGCCATTGCTCTTGACTGGCTCTGTAAGTGACGCAACTGTCTGCCCAGTGCATCCATCACCCCTCTGTGCCATCTCTTTTGTTTACTTTAACCCCTCCATTTCTCTTGTCTTTCTTTTAAAACCCCCTTTCCTCTGTTCTCCCCAGCACTTGATCCATTCCCATCTGAATTTAAACCAAATTTATTTTTTATTTCTTTACGGTTACTTTGTCTATGCCTTTTCATTTCACCTTCCTGCTTTCACCTATCTTACATATATATTAAGCCTTTAACTTGCAAGCAGTGGCTTGGTGACAATGCAAGAACAAAAAAAATACATTAAAAATACAAAAATAAACCAAAAATCTGTGTTTCTTACTGTGTTACATTTAATTGTTCCTTTTGACAGCCCTGTTTTTAAAGCCAGGTTCGTATTTCCACTCCACTTGTATTATCTTTTGGAAACTAGCAATGCTTCTCCCATTTTGTCTGTCTTTTTTAACCCTTTCTTGTAGAAAATTCATAGTGACCCTTCCTGTGCCCACGCAGAGTGCCTCCCCTCCTCTCAGCCCTCCATCTATAATATGCATTGGGTGCTACGTGTAGTGACCAAGCCTTTGTATAGCGTTGGCTCCATACTTGGTAGTGGCTTGAGCCCATTGGTATCTATCTATCCTCCCTCTTGCCCTTTATCTTTGATAAGATGCCTGCAGAGAGCGCAGTGGCATACATGCAGGAGGCTTATTATGTGTTATCTTGGGATTTCCCCTTTTATTGCTGCCTTTTTCTTTAGTGTTCCTGATTCAGCTGTTCTCCCATCCTATGAAATGAGCGCAGTGTTCTTTATGTTGGCAGTCTTGCTGTTTTTGTAATAAATTGGCAGCATGCGATAGATTCCATTTCTTGTCATCTTTTATTGGATTTTGCTACATTTTTCAGAGCAGTGGGATCTGTTGGAAGGGACTATGATTTGGCATCACCATCAAGGTGTTAGATAATTCCCAAACCCGGTTATTAGTGGGTCCTACACCTCTCTGCAATGCGCCTTTGTGCATAGGAATGCAGAACAAGCCTCCCTTCTATGTCCTGCTATGTTCCACCCTGCAGTATGAGTCACCCGTCTTCTCCCCCTCCTCTCCACGGCCTTTCTCTATTGTTCGCCTCCTCCCTTCCCGGTGCCTTGTAATGCCCTCCCTACATCGCTGCTCAGTAATATTGTCTCTGCTGCAGTCCGCAGATTCGGCGCGCTCCTTGTAAACAGTTTAGTGAACCAACCTGCTATGAAGTCGTCATTCTGCCCTACACCTTGATTCTAAAGAGACCCCTCACCCCAGTAGGCTTTGTGCATTTCCTTGCTCAAGGTCACTTCAAGGTCACTCATCTGCTAGCGATCAATGAATTGTATAAAGGGGAGATGAGACACTCTGCTGGGACCCCTTCCCCCCCCCCCCCCCCCCTGCCTCTGTTTTTGCTTTATCATTTGCACTTGAACATCCTTGGCTGTTAACCCTGTTCTAGTCCTGTCTCACACGATGCTTTAGATGCTATGCAATCATTCATGATCCTCATTCCATAAAGCCAGACCTGCAGGTGTATCTCTCCTGTTTTTACTTCTATCCCCCCCCATGATTATTCTACCTAAATAACACTAACACAATGGTTTCTTCCGAAATAAAAAATAACGTTTTGCTGCATGCTTTTAGTTACGTCTGAGTTAAAAGAGAAATGTAATGATGGAAACTAGCTGAAAGCCAGCGGGTATCTACCTCCGTAATCTACTTTGCTACTATGGCTTCCTACAATCTTGTTTGTTTGGAAACGTCCCCAGGAAATTTGGGTGTGCTGTCCCATGGAGAGCAAATGAGAGCCATGCCCGCTTATAAGACATAAAACCTAATCATCAGCTAAAATAATTGGCGGCCTGCATTGCTAAGCTTGGCAGTACGTGTCGGGGCTCGTCCTTCCACTTCTGGAAGGGGCCCATATCTCATCTAGATATAGATACCAGTATATATTCTAGTCCCCGACCCCATCCTCTGTGCCTTCTCGTTGGCTCTCTGTGGGATAGCGCCTGCCTTGCGGGCCAGGTGGTGGATAGATGTTTGTCTTATGCTCTGTGTTTTCTCAGTTTCATATTGGATCCATATCCACGTATGTTCCCACCACACACCACAGCGTTTAAATGTTCTACAAATGACTTGCCCCTGGTTTGACACAACTGCAGAGGGTCAACCTTTTATGAGAAGTCCATAGTGTAGGGAGCACAGTGTTTTATGTCACCATACACTGGATTTTCTTTCTTTTTTTTTTATATTTTTTTTTTATTTTCTTTGAAATGGTCCAGTTACCCATTTTGTATATTATATATAAATCTACTTTGATCGCATGACTCAGTTCTCACAAAACTTGGTCACTGGTGGAGAATCAATGATGGAGGGGAGGGGGGGTCAATTTTATTACTGGAATATTTTCGTGTTTTTTTTTTCTCCCCCTCCTTCTCTCCCCAATCCATCAGGATAACATCGGACATCGCTTGCTGCAGAAGCATGGATGGAAACTCGGCCAGGGCCTGGGGAAAACTCTTCAGGGTAAGTGAAATGACAACTTGGATATCAGTGTCTTCTGAAATGTTTACCATTTAGTCTTCATGTGCTTCCTGCACTTTCCTCTTCTCACCTGTTTTTGCTTTTCCACTTCTTCCCCCTTCTGCAAGAAGATCTTAATATTAATGACCAGGGACTTTTTGGAATCCAAAATGATGATTCCCCTATGTGCCTTAAATTTACTGCTGCAAGGGCTCTTGCACTTCATTGTATGTGTCATGGCTGTTTACGTTGTTTCATGTTCTTGAGTGTCAGCAGGTTGATCGGGGCTCTTTGGGGTTAATATGTAAAGGGGTTCCATAAAGTACTGTGTCTACTTAATTGTTAGCTTGGTACTTGTAGTATTTTCTGTGCCTATATCTACATTTCTCTATGGAGGACAGGATTGGAGTGGCAGGAACAGCTTGCATCAAGCTCCATTCATCTGTAAGGGAATGTCGGAAATCGCAGAGCATGGAGCTCGCCCATCTCCAGCGCTCACATAGACAATGAGTTGATATGCTTGCGATAGCCAAGTGGTTTTGCTGCGCACAAGACCCTCATTCTTATGGTTGCATAGGGGATAATGTAAGTAAATGGGACAACCCCTTTAGATCAACAAGACAGCTCATATGAATCCCTTGTATAGAAATGTTTGTATTTCTTATGACTTGGGGGCTATTTTTAATTTGTCACATGTTTTTTTCTCAGGAAATTGCCAATATAACTTTTATATACCGTATATACTCGAGTATAAGCCGACCCGAATAAAAGCCGAGACCCCTAATTTTACCACCAAAAACTGGGAAAACCTATTGACTCGAGTATAAGCCGAGGGTGAGAAATGCATTGGTCACAGACCCAGCCAAGTATATAGCCAGCCTGCCCCCTATAATATACAGCCTGCCCTCCAGTAGCATACAGCCTGCCCCCCAGTAGTATACAGTCAGCCCAGAATTTAAAAAAAAAAAAAAGTATTTACCCACCCTCCGGTGGCCCCGATGCGCAGCGCTGCTCCCCCGATGTCATCGCGGCTCCTCTTCTGGCTTCCCGGCTCCTCTTCTGGCTTCCGCGCCGTCTTCTCTCTTCTTTAACATTGTTTTGGGCGCCGCCACTGTTCTCTCCCGTGCGGCGCCTAATATGACGCGCTGCTGCTGACTACTAGGCGCCGCACGGGAGAAGAACAATGGCAGCGCCCAGCACGATGTTAAAGAAGAGAGAAGACGGCGCGGAAGCCAGAAGAGGAGCCGCGATGACATCGGGGGAGCAGCGCTCCGCATCGGTGCCACCGGAGGGTGAGTAAATAAGTTTCTTTTTTTAGTCCATTTTTAATTATTTTTCACAAGTATTGACTCGTGTATAAGCCTAGGGGACGTTTTTCAGCACATTTTTTGTGCTGAAAAACTCGGCTTATACACGAGTATATACAGTAATTTTTTTTTTTTTTATGCCAGTTCCCTGACCTAAGGGGGAGGTGATTTATCTACTCCATTGTTCTTTTACAAAGAATTGAACTTTATTATCAGAATCACAAATACCTGTAAAGTTCCAGTTCCTCTCTTACCATCCATTACTGTCACCCTGTCAGTGGATCTCTTGTGGGGGAGCAGGGTGTGTGGGTGTTGAAGCACCCTCCATTCGGAATGAAGTTTGCAGTGAGTGGAAAAAGTGGAATTGTTTGTTAAAGCGAGTCCATGTGCCTAATGGCTTGGTAATCTTTGCTGCTATCTGGCCGCTCTAGTGTAATCGCTCTAAGTATGCTTCACCTTTGGACACAGAAACTATTACTGGAGCCCTTGTGGGTATAAGAGTGCGCTGGTTTCATTGTGTAAGGGTTCTGGAGCCTCCAGCTAAAGGAGATGCCGAGTAAGAAAGATTTCTTAGCTTAATTAATTTAATCATGTGACTTGTTTCCTGGCATGGAAGGCCGTCAGGCTTATGGCAGCGATCCAGCCTTGTAGCTCATCACACGCTGTTCTTGTGAAGCAAAATATGACTTGTTTGGCTCTGTGAAAGAGAAGACCTATGTCCCAGTGTATTGGGGTATGTTCCCCCTCAGTTTTTCTCAAATGGTTGTGATATTTTGTAATTCCCATTCACTATAGCATACGGTTCTGTTTGTATAAGTAGTAGGACTTCAGTTAAAGGGGTTCTGAATATCCTTTGTGATGGGGGTTAAAAAAAACCTTTCTCCAGCTCTCCGTCCTGGTGGCTGGACTGGAAGTATCGTGGTCATGGGAGAGAGAAGGGTGACATTCAGCAGGGATGTGACCCTTCTCCCTCCTTTGACTGCTCATGCTTCCAGCGCAGTTGGAATGTAAACAATGATCCAGGTAATCAGGTGACTTTGCTGTAAAACAGAGATATAGTGGTGTACCACAGGGAGAGCACTGGCTCCTAGCCTATGTTACTGATGGCTATTTACACATGCACATGACCGTGCACTAGCCTTCGTTTCATTAACTAGCATGTATGAGCCGACTGCTTGGGGGTGCACAATGTAGAGCAATCTAAGGCAATGGGCACATGTTAGAAAATGCCTGTGAAATTTACCCTGCAGTAAATTTTGAGCTATTTCATAAACCTCTAAAACTGAACATGATTTTGCTGCAGCAGTGGAGCTGAGCTTTGGATTGCTAGTGTTGCGGTGCACATCTGGATCTGCAGCCAATGATCAAAAATGTGCAACGGGAACAGATTGGATCAGGTGATGTCGCATACGTTTCACTGCTACTGCATTACAAGGGTGAGCCTCACATCAGGCTTGTATGGGGAGGATGGACAGGGCCTAGCGGTCAATACTTTAGATAAATGATGCAGCTCATTTCATTGTTGGTGTAAAGTGATACATCTGATAGGCTCATGTGTGGGGATGGAGGTTGTCACTGTGTACCTCGTCTTGCAGCACACGGTGCAGCCTGGCCTGACCTGTGTGGAATATTCATGGCCTGCATGTAACTCGACGCCTCAATTGGATATTTAAAGCCGCAGCCTCTCGCCAGACCTCACAGGTTTAGGTTACCTCGTACCTCCGGGCATTGGATGTTGTGAGCTATATAGGTGAAGACTTGGTCTCGCAGCAGACACCTGAGCCCCTCACATGTTTAAATAAAGACTATACATATGAGGTCACAGATCACATTAACACTAGGTACTTGCTGAAATGTTTCTCAGCATTCCCGCTCCTTTTTCGGAGAAGTATCCCACCTTTTTCTTTTTAACGATCCCTTTTCTTGTGGATAGGTGATCAATATCAGATTAGCAGCTGTCTGACACCCAGCACCCACAATGACCAGCTGTCAGTCTGAAATGTTTGTAAGAGCGCTGTGGCTTTTTCATCCCCTAACAAGCACAGCACCAGATCTAGTGCAGTGGCTGTGCTTCCATATTGCAGCGCTGCCCAATTCTGCTACTGTTTCACACAGGGTCCTATTTGGCTTTCCTTACCTGTAACATTCAGTGGCTGTAATAGAGCATACAGAGAGGTTATTCTGATGGACCTCAACCCCACTGGCCCATCATACATGCAGCCAACAACACAGGGTAGCCCAAAAGTATTATTTATAAATAATAGCCCAACAAAAGTTGAGATCCAAAAGTCCAGACCACTTCTGACATTCTCATACTTTATACAGGGTGGTCCAAATATGTGGGGACACCTGAAGAATTAGAGAATCATGGCCATTTTGAGCGCTGCCATCTTGGAACCAAGTCAGTATTTTAAATGGGAAGGGGAGAATATGACCTTTGATTCTGAAAGAATTTGATAAGTTATTAATATGTAATTAAAGGGTGTATTCACACTAGTGTATACAGACAGTCCCTGGGTTATGTACAAGATTGGTTCCATAGGTTTGTTCTTAAGTTGAAATTGTATGTAAGTCGGAACTGTATATTTTATAATTGTAGATCCAGACAAAATTTTTTGCTATAATTGGACCAAGGATTATCAATAAAGCTTCATTACAGACACATTACAGCTGATTATTACTATAGTAAAGCATCTAGAGAGCTTCACCCGAGGTCACAGTGGGCAGAGAGGTCGTCTACAAGTTGGGTGTTATTAAGTAGGGCCCACCTGTACTAACCCGGCCATGGCTGGGCGAGCATATGGCAGCGTGCTGAGGTGGAGGAGGAAACACGGCTTGAGCATGCTCCGTCTTTTCCCCTTGTATTGCCACCTATAGATCATCCACATCAAGGTGATGCAATGACTTTATATTTTACTGGTGAAATTTGTGCATAGTCAGTATCCAACCAAAGGTGGTCAAACACAGATTATATTGCCAAAATTTAGCCACCTAATCGTGCTGTGGTGGATAGGTGACCTGTTAGGTTACCGAGTGTTAACATTTTGGGAACTGTAATCACTGTCCTTTCCTTTGGCAATAATAAAGAGAAATGTAAGTGTAAACTTTTGGATTCTTTCAGAGTTTTTTTATATGTAACATGAAATTATTCACATGGTTCAAAGATGGCAGCTCTCAAAATTACCTCCATGTTGTTCTCATTTCATACATTTGTCCCCACACAGAATGGCCATCCAACATTATACTCTGAAGTCCATGGAGACCCTGAATTCATGGACAAAGTGTATGAGAGAGTGGTAGCAAGGATTGGCATCCACGAGAGGTGATAAATGTTAAAGGGGTATTTAAGGGAATAAAAGTGCGATGGTGGGACTTCTGCTCATCCTGCGGGATTCCACTTGGATGCACTGGTGGACAATTCTCCACAGGGAATATCTCTTCCACCCCCATTGATTTCATGTAATATCTAGGTCATTTATGTGTAAAAATGATTTAAGGCAGGCCATCGTCCCCTTAGACCATTTTGACACAATAAAGGCATATATTGACTTGCATTACAGTGATGGGATGCGGACTCCATGGGTATGTAGTTGCTTGGTTCAATAGATAGAATTCTCTGCATGATATATTCGGTAGCAGTCCATATCTGACCTTCTATCATGGATATTTCAGGCTTGTAGAAGGGTTCCCTCCCTTGTATCTCTGCTTTCTAGCACCATATAAGGACAAGTAATACTATAGTGAGATTGTGTATTATTAGTAGGTGATTTTTCTAGTGCATGTTCCTCTCTGTACTGTTGAGGTGTAGTGATGGAGGCCATTGATGCCCCAGGTGGTTTCCGTGTGGGTGCAGCAGCTCATGACTCCTGTCCTCTTCTCCATCCCTCTGTGGCTTTCTTCTCTGGTGGAGAGAGAAGTTGTGGAGACCTCTTGCTTTTCTTCCCTTCTCTTCCTGCTCGCCACCTCCCACCTTCTCACCTCGTGATTGCTGCCTAACCAACCGTGTTTCTTTTTTACAGCATAATACCCCTGGACTTGTTGTGGTGATGGTAAACTTAGCCGTGGTAATTGAAACTTTCTGTTCAGACTGACTACCTTCTTGTCATCAGTGCACCAATGTTAGGCTTCCTCTCTGTTCTGTCGTAGCGTTCATATATTGCTTGGACCGTCCTTTCTTCCTCTGTCTTTCCATGCACACGTGTCTGGTCCTAGTCCGTTATAAGGGACGTGTTGAAGGGGGTGGTGTTTATTTTATTTTTTTTATTTGTATATTTTTTGTGTTTCCATTAAAATAATTGCGCCCTTCCTGATCTTTCCTCATCTTCCCTTCTCCCTTCAGTTTTCTCTGCCTTAGCTGAAGGCCTCTGGGAAATAAATGTCAAATGAATCTTGAGAAATTCTAACCCTTTTTCAATGTGGATTTTGATCATTTTATTTTGGTTGCACCATAAAATTGTAAACTAGCATTTGCAATAACTCGGTAATGACAGGATGCAGGTTGTGGCCCAGAACAGGAGGGAAAGGACTCAAGGTGTCTGGAAGGAAGGCTTGAAAATTAAGGGATAGCAAGACTGTCATATAATATGAAGCTAATGGCTATGAAGGAATGTTCAGCTTTTTTACATTTTATTTTATGCAAGGACATAGTTTATTGTATTGGAGTTGTAGTGGGTAATGTAAAATAAGATATCCAGTTAGAAAGCAAATTTATCATTTAGTTTCTCTTCCCATTATATTACAAAATATTATTAAGAAATGGTTAAAGGGGTTGTCCGAGTTTAAAAAAAAATATATATATGTGGCCGGGAGCGGGCTGACTAAAATAATAAAGCTGTACTTACCTTCCGGTGCCCTCCCGTATCCAGCGCTGCTGTCGCTCCGGTCCGGGCGCCATGTAAACAAACATCGCCGCCGCTGCATTCAGCTGCCGGCCGTGGCCGGGCACGCCTATCCGTCACTATATACAGCATTGTGTATGGTGGCCGGAAGGTTGTCGTGTCCGGCCGGAAGCTGAATGCTGGATACGGGAGGGCACCGGGAGGTAAGTACATTTTTATTGTTTTAGTCAGCCCGCTCCCGGCCACATATATTTTTTTATCAAAACTCGGACAACCCCTTTTAAGGCATGATTCTGGCAAAAAATATACATTTTTAGTCTTTGCCCTATGTTAAAGTATAAATCTTTCTGGTATCGAGGGCCTGTGTGAAGGTTTATGAGGCATTGAGTTTTTCCTGTACGACTGTCGAAACTGATAAACTGGGTCTTAAAGTGAAAGTCATGTGCTAGGTCACACATACACTGAACAATAATAAACATACACTAAACAAGAGGTCTTCATTTTTATCTGTAAATTATAATTGCAGTGCACACGCTATTGCCCACAGCCACGAGAGGAACAGGGCACTGCCAATCGGGCCCATGATGCACCAAGCTGATCATTTACAATGGTGAAAAAAATGTAGAATTGTCTGCATTGAGATCAGATTTTTCTCAGTAAAACATGCTTACTATGCAGGGCACTGCTCTTGAAAAGTCATATTTTTTAGTTTATGTATGACTCATCAGTTGACGGGTTCCCTTTGTTGGTGCTTGCATTGTGCTTAGAAACGCAAGCGCAAAATCTTGGCCTCTGGCCCCATAGAACTGCATGCAATCGGTAAGCGACACTCGGTGTCTTTCATTTTAACAAGACCATAACCGTATGTGTGTGTTCTGTTGTCCGTTCCTTCACTAAGAAAAAAGTTGAACATCTCCTTTTTAATTGAATTTTTGTAGTTCTGTATGGGTTTTGCACATTGGAGGCAATTCCTTTGAAGATAAAGGTTTTGGGTGACTAGCAAATCTACTCTGGTTCCACTCGGTACTGCTGGGTCATCCCTTGCACGGGCCTTTGTATTACATGGTGGTCAGTCATCTTATCCATACTGTGCGTATATTTTGACTTGTAGATTAGGGCCTTGAGCAAAAATTTGGGGATCTCCTCTCTATGATGGAAATATGTCCTGAAAGACCTTATGGACAGGATCTTTTATATAGAAAATTGGGAGTGAATGCCATTTCCAGCTGAAAATGTTGCACATAAACCATTTTCAGACATGTACGCTCTTTAGTCCTTTCCCTCATGGTGTGGCCACCGCTATTATACTGTATTATACCATTGGGTTTTTAAACTGCTATACTGCGTTAATTCTGCATAGTCATTACAGTTACTAATAGCCAGACACTGGTAAAGTTCTGGTAAGTTCCATTCTAACCCCATGTTACAATTTTGAGACCTAAGAGATTTGGGTCTTATAGCTATTATAATAGTTATGGTGCATGTCCCCACTGATATGGTGATGTTCTATAAAATGGACTCCAAAACTATATAATACACTGTTACCATTGGTTCAATGCAGTATGTTTTGAATAATTTTTTTTCATCAGAATTTGGGGAAATTATGGAATGTCCGATAAATACCTGTCCTATTCCCGATCAAAGGATTTAAGTTTTTAGGTGAGATTAATGTGGATGCAGTTTTTGCTCCTCCCCTATAGATCTGAGGGGAAGGAATGTATCGGGGTATCAGGACAATGGATGAAGGCAGGAGTGTCCAGTGCATGTTCTCTCCATGTTTAAGTTTGCTTTTCCTCTGAGGTTAGCTTCTCTGATGTATTCTATACACTGAACATAGAACTTTTTTCTAACCTCTCAAATTCAGGAATGGAGAAGAGCACATATAAAACAGTACTATAGGTAAACAAGCCAAGCCTTCATGCTATCTAGTGCAGCATTATTATGTGAAACACTTGGTGAGCTCTTCCCAAGGAAAAGCCTGATATTGAAAATTCAATAGTTCATCAAAACGGACTTCTTACTAGGGAAATCCTCTATATCCGGAAATTGTTAGAGATGTTGCCCGTGTGGTTGCTGCATTCATTCATCAACATATCTTGGGAATGTTAGGATTATGGGAACGCTTACAATTACCATCAGTTGTCTCGCCTTTTCTATATAGAGTATGTATTAACTTTCCCTCAGAGCTTTTATAAACACCCATTGGGACTGCACCATAGACTCGAGATCATCTTTCCTCCTGAGTCCTATATGTATAACCACTTCATAACTGTACAGAAGAAGCCCAATGGTATAATGATCAGGTGTGTGCCACATGCATACATAGCAGGTTCCTGGGCAACCACATATTAACAGTCTGTCTTTTTGCTCAAGGTGGGTGACACATGCAGGTAAGTTGTCTCTCCTCCCTTCTGTCTCCTGGACTTGCATCCCATTGTGATGTAATCTTACATGGAATCTGCACCAGTCTGAGATCAGATACGGTAGTGAATTGCCTGTCTGCTCAACACTATTTTATCCCACCCCAGTTACCCTATTCCCAACCCTGCTTTGGCTGGTTCTGAGTGGATTTCGGATACTCTTCGAAGCAAGAAAACCAAATAAAATTCAATCTGCTGCTAGTTTGATTTAGTTGAGTCAATTCTTTATTTGCATCTAGTCTTTTTCACAGCTTACCGAGCATGCCGTGAACTGTTCAGAGGGGGAGATTTGGGTCAATAACTCCTTCTCTTTCATCATGCACTTGTAGTGTATTGCTGCTTGCAGCAAATAGTCAGCATGCTTTTTTTCCTCATATGAAGAGTAATGGCAATCCAGTATTGTATTGTGACAAATGAAGGGAAAGCTTATCCCCCTATAACGAACTGTGTGTCTCCATGGGTGCTGCAAGGGGTAAGCTGTGAGAATGACTCTTGTTTGGTCCACTGTAGCTTTCTGGTCTCTGCACTTCAAGGCAAAATTGTCTAACCACCCAAACCCATTGAATAACCAGTTCAGTTTTTCTTACTTTTCAATTTTAACCTTCAATATTTTTCTATTTCTTCTCCAGGCAGGACAGATCCAATCCCAATCGTGGTTAAATATGATGTTATGGGAATGGGACGGATGGAAATGGAGGTAGGTTTTCTAGTTTACTAAAAGTAGTGCATTGCGAATGGGAGAACAAGGTGCAGCTTTAAAGGGAATCTGTCAGCAGTTTTGACCATACAAAGCTTCAGTCTGTGTTAGTTGGCAGCCCTGGAGAGCAGTATAACAACACAACTTTGTGTATGTTAGTAAAGACAGGACTTGTAAAGAGTGTGGTCTGGTCTCTGAGCCTGAAGAGCTTTCTGCTCTCTGCACTGTTACTTTCCTGCCCTACCCCTCTGTTGGGGAAAGGAACTGTTTTAGGGTTCTGGTTGGATACAAACAGCAGTCGCTCAGCAGAGGGGACGGTCTGTGTAACAGTTAAAGGAAATCTTCCTCTAGGATTTATTGGACCAATTTGGCAACTTCTATGTAGCACTGTGTAATCTGTGTGCGCTATATAAATAAGAATAAAGAAGAGAGAATTGGCATAATTTTTAAAGCCTTCTTTCTTAAAAACAAGGGCATAAGAAGCCTTAAGTAGAGCAGATCTTGCCATAGGCGGTATCCCAGTGTGCTTGGTTTACAATCCTTCATCCTGATGGTAGATGGCCTGTCACTGCAAAGAGCAGAAAGCTGTTTAGGATGAAAGACTTTCCTTGACCACCTGCAGGAGCTGCAAACCTGGATTAAAAATTCCCTGTTCACAGTCCCGCTGCTACTTACTTTACACAGATATGCTTACACAGATCTCCAGGACCTAGACCTAGCAGTTTGCGGTTTATTATGGTCAAAACTGATGACCGATTCTTTGTAATCTTTTGGCTGGACGCTCCTTCTGCCGCTTTTTAGATCTTTTGTTATTCTTCCTCCTTCCTAGTCAGATTTTCACTTGAAATTTCCCTTGAATTACATCTTGAATTAAGATGGGCAGAAGCTTGCTGAGGTGTTAGGTTTACCTAGAAGCTCTATGGTTAAGGTGGGGGGGGAGTGGGGAGTCACCGCAGCTAGTTCTGCACCCAGCAGCACAGGGAGGGTTACAGATTCACAAGCAGAGACTGCAGAGGGGAAAGCTGTTCCTAATGAAGATTTCCAGTCCCAAATAGTCCACCAGTATTGTCTTATCCTTCCATTCAGCTAATGGCAAAAAAAATGAAATGTACAAAACTTTGTGCCGTTGTTATGCTAGGTTCCTGCAGCTCGGCTTCCTGTCACTTTCCAATATTACTTTGATAACTTGTAAGCTGTTAAACTAATGCTATCTACTCATATGTTTTAGTTGGACTATGCAGAAGATGCCACAGAACGAAGACGTGTCTTGGAGGTAGAGAAGGAAGACACTGAAGAACTAAGGCAAAAGTATAAGGTAATACTCTTCCTAATTTTTAACTGAATTTTTATCAAAATTTGGGTTTTTGCAGCAGCTATTTCAGTTTGATATATCTAAGAAATGATGGACACAGTAATATTTCAGGATTGAAATGAGGTTTATTGTACTTACAGAAAATGTGCACTATGCATCAATACCAAATTTGGCAGGTGCAAAAGTATGTGCACCTCAACAGAAAAGTGACATTAATATTTAGTAGATCTTCCTTTTTGCAAAAAAAAAAAATGCCTCTAGCCGCTTCCTGTAGCTTTTAATGAGTTCCTGGATCCTGGATGAAGGTATTTTTGTCCATTCCTCTTTACAAAACAATTCCAGTTCAGTTAAGTTTGCTGGTCGGCGAGCATGGACAGCGCTTCACATCATCCCACTGATGTTTCATGATATTCAGGTCTGGGGACTTGGATGGCCATTCCAGAACATTGTAATTGTTCCTCTGCATGAATTCCGGGGTAGATTTGGAGCGGTGTTTTGGATCATTGTCTTGCTGAAATATCCATTCCCGGTGTAACTTCAACTTTGTCACTGATTCTTGAACATTATTCTGAAGAATCTGCTGATACTGAGAGGAATCCATGCGACCCTCAACGTTAACAAGATTCCCGGTGCCGGCATTGGCCACACAGCCCCAAAGCATGATGGAACCTCCACCAAATTTTACAGTGGGTAGAGAGTGTTTTTCTTGGAATGCTGTGTTTTTTTTTTTGCCTCCCAGCATAGCGCCTTTTGGTATGACCAAACAACTCAATCTTCGTTTCATCAGTCCACAGGACCTTCTTCCAAAATGAAACTTTCCCTGTGGTCTTCCTTACTATGTTCCTCACAGTGGAAGCTGACAGGTTAAATCTTTGAGACAACGTTTTGTATACTTCCCCTGAACAACTATGTTGAAGAATCTTTGTTTTCAGATAATTTGAGAGTTGTTTTGAGGAGCCCATGTATACTTTTCCTCCAAGATGCATAATTGATGTATATGTAGTGATTCCCAGTTTTTCTTTTTGTTTAAAATTATTTTAACAATGTAATGTATGGTAATGATGGAATCTAAATTATTACAAATTTGTATTGACCTGTACAGGATTTCGTGGATAAGGAGAAGGCCATTGCAAAAGCCCTGGAAGAGTTGCGGGCGAACTTCTACTGTGAGCTGTGTGACAAGCAGTATCAGAAGCACCAGGAGTTTGACAACCACATAAACTCTTATGACCACGCACACAAACAGGTGAGAAAAGACGTTCTGTATATTTGCATGGGGCAGCTAATAATGTGTGAGGCTTTCTGTGGGCTGTCCCCTGCCCAGATGTTTATTTCAATGCCTTCTTTAAGTTAGGTGGTGGTTGTTTGTGGCCAGTGGCAGGGGGTCCCTGTCTAGATAAAGCTGCTTCCTGTCTCCAATATTAGAAATCAACCATCAAAATTTATCATGATAATCCAGGGACATAACTCAGAGATTCAGGCACTGTGACTGTGGTAATCTTATTTGTTATCCATGGCCTCTTTCCTTCTAAAATCTACTTAAAATTACGCTTCTGAGCTAGAAGGACTCCTGGGGGTGTTACAAGAGCCCCTCCATGCTACAGATTTACAGGTTTATCAAGCTGGGAATCCAAAATAGGCCTCATTTACATGCACACTGCGGCTGGGCGAGCAGCATCACTCACCCCTTCCCTCTCCATAGGAAATGGCGCTGCCTGGCCGTACGTGTGGGGAAAGATAGAGGCTACTCTCTTTCCCCACGTACGGTACGGTGTCACCTCCACCAGGTCACCATAGCCGTCAATGGGGACACTTAGCCCATATGTCCGCACAATGTCTGTGTGAATGCAGCCATAAACCAGAAGAAAAATGTAAATACTTTGCAGTATAAGAATTTATGATGCAATCAGTTTATCAGTAATTCTCTAAATATGTTGCAGCAAAGCTTCCTATATAATCAGGCACACAATAATTTCCTTGCTTACAGCAGCTTGTATAGTCACTGCAGTCAGCAGATCTGTGTGCTGATAAGTTGTGTAGCATCTTGTCTGCTGATACATTGCGGTTATTGCAGTGCTATCACAATGTGCTCTGGCAGCGGTGCCTGTAGTAATGGAGATGGAGCTTTACTTGTATCTGATGTATTTTGAGTTGCTGATTTTTGTGGACTTAGAGGAAGCTAATAATGTGTCACACAAGTTCCTTTTTAATAAAGAAAACATTTCTTTATCACCATTTTGACGCCCATAATTTTTCATACTAATGTATGGAGCTAGGTAATGTCACTTTTAATATTTTTTAAGGCCCGGCCTCTTTTAGTCACCGCCACCCTCCATGTTGATATAACACTATCTTTTAAGGTCCGCAGTTGCATTTGAGTGCAAGGTGGTTGTTAGTGGTGGGTATCTACTGTATAATACACCCAGCGGCTCATGAGCCCACTCCATGTATAATACATGTAATACAGTAATGTATGTACTGTATCATCAAGGGGTTAACACGGGTTACGTCGAGGATCCATACCGCAAAGTTCATTGTTACAACCGTACATGTGGTTTTACCAAACTGTTCACTTGTAGCAGGAGAAATCTTAGCAAATTTTAGGGGACGCTATGGATTTTCCATTAAATTCCCCCTCCCCTTTTAAATTGTGATGTCCATATTTGACCATGTCAGCTGATGGATTCCTGCATGTAGTGGACACATTTATTCATCTGTATTCCCCCATGGTGGTTTCAGTTTCCCAGAATAACTTGCAGACATCACAGACGGCTTAGTAGATAAGCCCTGGACTGGAGATTAAACCTGGCTTTACATACCTAAATCTGTGTACAAGGCCTGTCTGATGGATTGAACAAGAATATCACTATGAGGACTGCTAGCTGAGGAAAATGGAAAGTTCAGACATTTACATTCACTCAGAACTGGAGCAGGCATTCGGGATCTGCAGTGCCAATTGCTAGTTGATGTTACAATACACTAGGTTCCTTACAAACATAGCCCAGTCTTCACTGATCAAACTAAGACTGCCAACATTGTATAGGTCTGTAATCGCTTTATGCTGAACTATTCCTTGCAAATCCCATTTTGTACATGCAGAGATTGAAGGACCTCAAACAGAGAGAATTTGCCCGAAATGTTTCTTCTCGTTCCCGGAAAGATGAGCGCAAGCAAGAGAAAGCTCTGCGACGTCTCCTTGAGTTAGCGGAGCAGAGGAAGCAATCTGAAAGGTGAATGGAAAAGACTGGAATTATTCATATATGATTTGAAGAAATGTATTAGTAGATCAGCTATTCATCAAGCTCTGCCCTATTTATTAAGAATTTGTACACTCTGTAAGTATATTGTGCTGTGCACCAGTGATGGCAGGAGTGGATGTTAGGTGCTCACTGTGGCTCAGGGGCTCACTGGGGAATTCGCCTGCTTCTTCTGAGCATATTTGTTGATAAGGGATATTTGCAGCATGGGTGTAACTAGTAGAGGCAGGGGCCCATAGCAGACTTCTGAATAATCCCCCACACCCACCCCTTTAAAAAGTATACATAAATGTTTACACGTGAGTTACAATCACACACATTATATACATACACGCATACATAATCCAGTACCATATCCCCTCATGCAGTATCAACACATCACATATATACACATACAACAAATACACACAATTCTACACACAGACACATAAAATATAGTGTATATACACTCCAAACACACACAACATTTACACACCGAATAGACCCCTAATAAGTGCTCTTGCACATGTGCGTGTGCAACCCGTGTAAATGTGGCCTATGGTGGCACAATCGCACGGACTGCACACTAGTGCAGTGGACGGGAATCCATGCATTATATAGAAATATATGGCCGAATAGCCGTGCCGGAATTTTAAGTGAACATTGTGTGCAAGAGCCCTAAGCTGCTATGGCTGCTCCCCCTGTAGTTTATGTCCCTGATCTGTAAATTTAGTATGCTGTGTGATCCGTCAGCAGTGTGGAAGATTTGAATAATTTATTTACATGCCTGCTATTTACTTTGGACATAGGAGTTGTGTGAATGAGCCGAACTAATGATTAACTACTATCCTTTTATGTATACCTACTGAGCAGTCATCCTCTGGACTCCTTGACCCATAATGATCCAGTATATGGAGAACAACGCTTACACTATAAGTGTACATCAATCTGTTTATTGACTTTAGCTCTACAGTAAGTTCCCTGCAGGGAACCTTTAAAGGGAGTCTACCAACTCACCTGCAAGAGAAAACATTGTGTATTGGACAAGCATGCATATATATTTTCCAGTGAAATGTCATTCTAAAGAAAATTACATTATCTTTCAAGTTACATTTTCTGTGCACCAGCTTACGGTCATGTCTGTTGGTGCGCAGGTTTTACTGTTCAGTATGGGATGTCAATCATTGGGAGCTGGACAGTATGAAAATAAAAATAAAAGGGCACCGGCAGGCATAACCTTGACCTTGATGTACCAGCTTATTTGCATGAAAATTTCATTTTAATCTAATATGGCAAATGAGGAACACAAAAGGTATGTCTTGAAAGTTTATATTGTGAACTATAGCTTTACTATCTTCAAGTTCAACTCTCTGTAAATTGTTGTATGGATAGCTTACAGTTGCACACATTTATTTTCATTTCACTCTTTTCAACAGTGCTCCTGGCAGTGGTCCCATGTTCAAGACAACTACAGTTGCTGTGGATGAGGAAACACTAGAAGAAGAAGACCTGCCAGTTAGTACATGCCCAACGACACAGGACAGTCCTAAATCTGTGCAGGAAGAGAAATTGCCGCAACCCCTCATTTGTACTTCTATACAACCCACTTCCCCAGCCATAACTTTTGGCTTCAAAAACACCCCTGGCCCATCCTCTCTTCAGAAAGTAGGTTTCTCTTTCTCTTTTGCCAAAAAAACCCCTCTGAAGTTAGAATCGTCAGCAGCTGTCTTCAAGGATCATGGAGAAGAGGTAGGATCCACAGAGGAAGAAAGGGAAGAGGAGAAGGCAACCGCTGACCTTATATGCACTGTAAAATCAGCTGAGGGAGAAGACAGCAAAGAAAGTGAAGTAAAGGTGGAAGAGGAGGAAAGCCAAGAAGATAATGGCGCTTCCCTTGCAAGCACTTTATCAAAACTGAAAAAAATGAAGCATGAAGAAAGAGGGGCACATGCCGGGGAACCCGAATACTATCACTACATGCCACCTGCTCACTGCAAAGTGAAACCAAACTTCCAGTTTTTGCTTTTCATGAGATCCACTGAGCAAACGCAAGTAGAAAATGTCTTGCAGAAGGCTGAAAAGAAACAAAGTGTTGCTACCAAGGCCAGATCTGTCAAACAGAGTGAAACAAAGAGTGAAAAGAATACGGTTGGCGAGGGCAAGAGTTCTGTGCCTCAACCAGTTGTCAGTAGTGGTCCTTTGGCTTTACCTAAAGTAGACAAAAAAGATGATGCGGCAGAGAAAGAAACCGCTAATATTACAAATGAAGAACCTCCCAAAAGTTCCCCTACACCTGTAAAAGAACCGCAGGAAAGGCCTCGGCACCCTACTGGCCCTTTTTTCCCAGTCCTGAGCAAGGATGAGAGCACAACACTGCAGTGGCCCTCTGAGCTTTTGATATTCACACAGGCAGAACCTTCCATCTCCTATAGCTGCAACCCATTATACTTTGACTTCAAACTTTCTCGAAACAAAGATGGAAAGGCGAAAGCAATGGAGAAACCGAAAGATAACCCAGGTACCAGCAAAGAAAGTGTGACTGATGCCGATTCAAGCAAGGAACCAAATGTCACCCTTAAAAAGGAGTCTGTTCCAGTGGTGCATACTTGTGGAGCACAATCTAAAGTCTCCAATGCTCCCTCTGGTGATGCAAAACCTGAAACCCCCGAAGAAGAGAGCAAAAGCGAAGCTACACGAAAGACTCACAAGCAAAAGAAGAAGAAAAAGCACAAGAAGAGTGGCAAGCGAAAACGGAAACACAAAGATGGAGAAGAGGGGACTGAACAAAAGAAGAAAAGGAAGAAGCATAAGCACAAGAAGTCAAAAGGTTCTTCAAGAACGGTGTTGAAACTAGAGGATGGGGAGCAAAGTACATCTCCTGCATTAGCAAGCCACTCAAAAGACACAGCATTGGGAAAACTAACTAAAGAAGAAAGTGTGGGGAATTCAACAAATAAACCAGAACTTCATACTACTTCCAAAGAGCCAGAAAACAAAAAGGCTAAAACAGAGCTCAAGCAATTGCTTCCTCCTCCTGCACAGTCCTCTTCCTCCTCGTCTCACAGAACTACTCCTAACAAGGTGAGAAACCGTCATAGTAGTGCTGAGGATGATAGTGAGGACAATGCCAGTAGGAAAAAATCCACTTCTAGGTACAGTGATGAATATGAGTCTGCAAGTGACCAATCCAGAAGTCGATCCAGGTCTGGAAAGAGACGACGGTCTTACTCTTCTAGTTCAGGAGGATCTTCAGATAGAAGTCGATACAGTCATGATCATAGCTATTCAGATAGTGACTACAGTGGTTATAGCAGTGGATCGAGGAGGCGTTCCAAAAGACGGTCACCAGGTTCAGATTCAGACTCTGTGGCTTCTAAGAGACATTCCAATAGACACAAATACTCTTCCTCTGACTACAGTCGTAGTCGTTCTAGGAGCAGAAGTCGCTCAAGAAGAAGTCGGAGTCGCGGTAGAGGTAGATCTAGTAGTAGTAGCCGGAGTCGAAGTAAAAGGAGGAGCCGTAGCTTAACTGGTCACAGCTGGAAACGAAGCCGTAGTTACAGTAGAGATCGGAGTACCAGTGTCCGTAGTCATTCTGGAAAAGGATCTCATGGGAGGGATAGTGTAGATAGCCGTAGAGGTGGTAGAAGGGACTTCAACCGCTCAAAAATTTATCGTTCACAGTCCCCGCATTATTCTCGCTCTGGTAACCGGAGAGAAGGCAGTCGAGGGTCAGAAACAAGGGGAGCAAGTGGCACTAACTTGCCCCGCAGTAGCACTGAGAAAGATACAGGGAGATGTTCGTTAACGGCAAAACAACTCCTAGAAAAAATCCAGTCCCGTCGTTTAGAGAAGGCAGCAAGCACAACAGGTGAAGGCAACCTAAAGTCTGGATCAAAAGTAAAAGACCCACCTCAGGGATACTTTGGTCCTAAGTTGCCACCTGCCCTTGGTACGAAAACTGCTCAACTCCCACTAATAGGCAAACTGCCTGTAGGGACAAAGGGCATCGTTTCTCAAAAAGTTGAAACTGAGACGGTAGAAGCAACTGTTACTGTTACTGTTGATGGGGAGAAGGAGAAAGAGAAGACACCAACCAAGTTAGAGAGCGTCTCGGAGTCTGAACCTCCTGCATCGGTTCCAGAACCAAACTCCCAAGAGGAATCTGTTAGCTTCCAGCCGCCAGCTGAAGGGTTTGGAGAAGGAACTGCATCCAACCCTGTGGGTAATGGCAGTCTTCCTTTTCCCCCACTCCATGGCAGAATAATTCCTCCACCGCCTGATTCTGACTTTTTTCAAGGTTCAACTTACCCTCCTGTTACAGCTGATCCAAATTCAATTCGACCAGATGGGGAAGAGGAGGAAGATGAAGAGGAAGAAGAGGAGGAGGAAGGTTCACTAGCACCTCTGGAAAGCCAACCCATCACTTTTACTCCTGAAGAAATGGAAAAATATAGTAAGCTACAGCAGGCAGCTCAACAGCATATACAACAGCAGCTCCTGGCCAAGCAAGTAAAAAATTTTCCAGCCGGAGCTATCCCACAAGCTCTGCAGCCTGCAACACCGACCCTTCAGCCTATTCATATTCAGCAGGCACCACCCCCCGTATCTGCTGCTTCCTTAACCAGTGTACAGCATGCTATACTGCAGCATGCTGCTGCAGCAGCCGCTATTGGTATCCCCCATCACCCGCAACCTTTGGCACAAGTCCATCACATCCCTCAGCCACATTTGGCTCCCATCTCTCTTTCTCACCTTACCCATTCTCTCATCCCTGCCCATCCTGCTGCTTTCTTGGCTAGCCATCCCATACATATAATCCCTGCCTCTGCTCTACACCCGGCTGGGCCTTTGACCCTTCATCATGTACCCCATGCTGCTCTATACCCAACCCTGCTTGCTCCAAGGCCTGCCTCAGCTGCTGCTGCCACAGCATTACACCTCCATCCTCTACTTCATCCAATTTTCTCTGGCCAAGATCTGCAACATCCACCAAGTCATGGAACTTGAGATGGTCAGAACATGCAGTTTTACGTGCCAGTTGTTGGTCCAGTAGAAGTGAATGGAAGGCCAAACGCAACCGCCAATAGCGGTAAAATCTCATGTTGGGATGAAGGACGCAAGACATTCTCCAACACTGGGTCATTTCCATAACTCATATCTGGCCCAGTTCTTCTGTGCTTCAGTTGACTTTCCAGGTGCGGTTTTGTTTTAAAGTTGTTGTGTAGGAGACCTGGATCTGAGGTATAGTCTAAAGTCATGCAAAAGAATATTACACATGAAGGTGAACATTTTCCTCTTTTATACCCTGTCCAAAATTCTGTATTATGATATCTGTATAGTATCTACACCCAACCACAAGCAGAAATAACAGACTGGCCTTTCCCCACATTTGGGGAGCACAAAGATGTCAAACCAACGGTGATGTGGACTCCTACGTGTCCACAGTCAGGTCTAGTATGACATCTGCACTCTGTATCATAATTTTTCTTGCTGTAGTTGTATAATAATCCGAAGGGCAAAACTATAGTTTTCAGCTAGTTTGCAACAAAAATGTATTTCTGCTGCTGTGGCATGTATATTTTATCACTCATTTTTTTTTGAGGTTTATGTATGATATAATGTACAAAAAAAAGTAATAAAGAGAAAACGTTTTGGGATTGCAGAAAAAAAAAACCTGTAATATTATAAAGTGTAATAAAAAGAACAAACAGTTTTGTGTTACATAAATTGTGGAATTTCGCATGAATCTTTCAATTTGGTGGGTATGCTGACCTTTCGGTAGGTAGAAAGTGATGTAATTGGGCATTTGGAAATCGGTGCCCACTTAACACTTCAGTTAAATTGTGTTGGGATAGCCAATACTACTAGTACGCAGGGAAGCATGGCACTATATAAAGATTATTATTCCTTTTACCCATTGATGACAGAGCAGATTGTTGGTACATCAGGTCACTCAATACCTGAGCACGAAAGCTAAGACGTGATTATAAAAACCTTCCGATGGCCATATTATGGGCCATCAATATGGAGCTGTGTTGTGGCCAACCTGAGTACCTGCTGCACAGTTCCCATTCAAATTGTGGTCTTCCATGAGCTCAGCTTCCACTAAAGACACTATGTAGACAGCAATAATGACAACCTGTCCCCCAATCAGTCTGGCTATGTAGGAAAACACCTTTGATAACAAACCAATGTAATGATCACATGTTGAAACACTTTAGAGAATCTTATTTAAAATATATACACATTTCATAACCTATTTTGAAGAAAGGGCTAACATGTCTGAAAATGCCTGTACTGGTTAAATATAAGAATAATTATCTCATAAATTTAAGGGGGTTCTCGGGAATCTTGGAAAACCCTACTACTGCAGAAAGAAATTATTTTTATTTACCTATTTCTTATTTTCTTCTCCCATTTACCCATGCCTAGTGGGCTTTTTGGTAGAATATTCCCCTTAAAGTACCCTGTCACCAGCTTCACCAATAAGCCTAATAACAAGTTCCCATAGCACTATACTAACTTGTACCCCAAAAAAAATCATAGTTCCTATCCCCAGAAAATGAAGTTTCTATATACCTGGCACCCTGCTTGAAGGAGCACTGTGTCCCAGGGGCATGAGATATCATGAAAGGCTGTGTGTCCTTCCTACCCCTCCCTTGGGCTGATGAGTCATACTCTGCACTGCAGGAGGGAGGGGAGAGAGCAGACATGAGGTAAGAGACTCACTGCCTTGCATGAATAAAGCAGGCCCTGGGACACCCTGCTGCTTCCTTGTGGTAGGCTTACAACATTAAGATGGAACTATGTAACTGTGTGTTAGCGTAGTGAATAGGGAACTTATGAGGCATGTTAGTGCAAATCTGGTGAATGGTTGCCTTTAAAATTGCTATAATTGGAAAAGTATTTCTTATATTCTATTTGGCAGGTGAGCAGCTAAATGGGCTTCCTGAAAATGAAATAAAAGGTGATTTATTGAATTCCACAAAAGATGCACAAATATACTATGCATATTCAGTAGTAAGCAGGTTTTAGTTCTACTCATGATACTTGTTTACCTTATTTTATGGGTTACTTCTTGTGGAAAATACAGTATTTTGGGCACACTTTATTAACTTCAATTGTTAGGTGATCAGAAAGCACAATTCTTGCATAATTAATGGAAACCTGTCAGCAGAAATTGACCTGCTAAAAAACTACCAGTATGTTTTCGAGAAGCTTAACACCTTCCACGCCATGTTTCCTTCGTCCAGTGTGGTGGTATCAGCCAGAAAATCAGCACTGTAGTGTGATGTAAATTGGTTGTATGAAACCGAGGTGGACAACCTCCCCCCTGCCCATTATTCACCAGCCTGCCAGAGAGTGCTGTCCCCAGACACATCAAAGGTACAGACCAGTGTTGCCAAGTGTTAAAGTGTATGAAAGTCACCAATACTCTGCGGTCAGCATGACCAAGAACTATTGGAACTCCGCAGCTATTAACGACAACACAAATGCTGTGTCTGGCTTGGATGGAGCGCTGGAAGGCACATTTCTAGCAGTGGAAAACCTGGGAGCAAAATTACTACAGCCGAGAATGATCTTTTTAAAAGTATTTTTATGCTGCAAATTTACATAACTGTCTTCCTGAGGTGGCATTGGTTTGCTACATTCACTTGTGTCTGGTGAATGTGAGGGCATAGAAACTCAAACGTTGGAGCTGGGTAGTGACAGCCGAAGTGTGAACACTGATCAAAATCGTGTAAAGGAGGAGAAGATCGTTCATTCTTCTAAGCCATTCGCATCACCACACTGCCATCATCGGGTACTGGTGGTTGTCATTCCAGCCAGGGGGCTTAGAGGCCCCAGGGCTGTATTTCCCTGAGAATAACTCCTAGCATTATTTCTTAACTTTATTGGAGTACAGTTGAGATATGAGCTGTGCAAGGGGCCACTTAGAAACATAGTCCTGGTATCATTTTAAAGAGGAAAATCTCCCTTAGAACAATTGTGTTCCTATGTGCCACAGAATCTGAGCTGTCCACTGTTAATGTTAGGAGGGAGTGCCGTCTCCATATACAGTTTTTCATGTCTGTGGCATCTAGAAACAAAATACATTATTTTTCACTTGGTCGTTGTTGCAATGATGATTTCCAAATGTCACAAAATATAAGTACCTACCATACCCATCCTCCTGACCTGCACATTATAAGACACAGGCTTAAGAGTCAAAGTCAAATAGTCTGAAAAATACAGTATATGTATTGGTATTTGCCTGATCATGGGCAATAAATATGAAATATATAATGCACATGGCAACATATAAAACTCTAAAAAATAACTCAGAAATAGCATCTTTTGTCATAGAAAAAGGTTAAGTTTTTCAATAAACATTGTGCTATAAATATGACTCCAATCACCTAAAGCAACTGGAAAAAATATAAAGAAATGCGTTATCATTAAAGAGGACCTGTCACCCAAAAATACCGCAATAGGAGCTGCTTACTACTAGCACTAACCCATTTTTAGCAGTGACAAACTGCTAGCTTTATCCGAACCCGAGGAATGCCAGATGAGCTTACAGCGGTACGGCGCGGCAGTGTCTGCTAGATTTATCAGAGCATTTTATCACTGCTAAGGAACTGCTAAGCGCAAGGAACTGCTTACTTTTTTTTTTTTTTTTTTTGGGGTGACCTCTATAAGGTAAAAATTTATCTGCGGTGTCAAAAGGTTCAGAAATAATAAATTAAAAATAAAATTCAACACACATTCTTTTATCTTTTATTCTAATATACAATCATGCTAACAACCAAAATAAACTTGACATGTATAACGGACAGTGCAATACCCCAATTTTATCCAGAATCACAGGGGGGGGGGGTTGCGGCTATTAGGCCTATTGTCCATGAGCGAGTTCGATAAGTGAAACGTTCGGGCAGAACGTTCCAGCAATCACACGTTGCAAGTTGCTTGCATCAAATTCACATTATTGGCAATGGGCCTTAAGAAAAATAACTTATCCAGTAAGCACAAGCAATATAGCACAGTTTAAAATACTAAATACGAAATATTAAAAGAATTGTAAACCAAGCACACAGACAGACTGGTGTGTGCCCCCTGAGGGGCTACAGTTGAATTAACACCTATGCATTTGCATGATTTTAAAAGCTTTTTTTGTTTTGTAAAAACTAAGGTCCTAAGAAACTAGAAGAAGAGCGGATCCTGCCAGTGGGGGCACACACCATCATGTAAGTGTGCTTAGTTTGCAATCCTTCATCCTGGTGGTAATTTCCTTTAACCCCTTAAGGACTGGGCCCTTTTTCATTTTTGCGTCTTTATTTTTCACTCCCTACCTTCAAAAATCTAAAACTTTTTTATTTTTCCTATTAAAGAGCTGACGGCTTGTTTTCTGCATAACAAATTGCACTTCATACTGACGGTATTTTAATATTCTACGCCGTATATAGGGAAGCAGGAAAAAAAATTCTAAATACAGTAAAAATGGTGAAAAAATGCGTTTGCGCCATTTCTTGAGAGCTCTGATTTTACATCTTTCACTGTGCGCCCCAAATGACAGGTTTACTTCATTCTTTGGGTCCGTACGATCACTGAGATGTTTTCATATATGTACAAAAATTAAAACCTGTACACAAAAAAATTTCTTTATTTTGCGGTCTTCCTGGGCTAATAACGTTTTCATACTTTGATGTACAGAGCTCTGGGTCGTCTCATTTTTAATGCTTCTATTTTTAGGACTGTGCAACCTTTTGATCACTTTTTATAGAATTTTTTAAATATTTTTCAAAATGGCAAAAAAGTGTTATTTGCGACTTTGGGCGCTGTTTTCCATTATGAGGTTAAACACAGTGAAAAAACGTTATTATATTTTTATAGATCGGGCATTTTCGGACGTGGCAGTACCTAAGGTGTTTATGATTTTTACTGTTTATGTATATTTATGACTTCTAGGGTAACATGTAACATCATCTATTACAATGTGCAAATCACACATTGTTATAGCCTAAAACATGATATCCTCGGATCTTTGTTTGACCCGAGGCAGTCATGGCAACGGATCGCTGCTCCCCGATGACGTCACGGGGAGCGATGATCGGAGCCAAGATGCTAATGCTGCCGGCGATCAAAGGGTTAACACCCGCGATCGGTGCTAGCGGGGGACATTTGCTTCATTGTGAAGGAAACACCCGGTGAGTATGAAGAGGGCTCAGCCCGTGAACCAGCTTTATACTCCCCCCTACCCAACAAGACGTAAGGGTACGTCTTTTTGCGCTATGGGGTTAAATACCATCACTAAGAAGTACAATTTGTTACGTAAAAAACAAGCCCTCATGCAAATCTGTACATGTAGTGAAGCAAAAAATGGAAAAGAGTATCTGCGGTAATGGGTTACATGGGGTATTCTTGGACTATTAATAGGGCAATTGATGCAACTTGCCATTGGAGTTTAGGGCTTATCAGAACAGACATATTTTATTGACCTTATGTTCACTGCAGATATCTATGGTCCAGCTAATAGAGGCTGATGGCTAGGAAAAGATTTGTGACTGTAATACTACAGTCTTAAGGGCTCTTTCACATTTGCATTGTTTTTCACATCTGTGGTTCAGTGTTTTCCTCGGATGCCTCACAAAGCCAAGTTTTCAATGGCTGTTTTCCCATTGGCTTGTTTGTTTTTTTCTTTTTTGTTTTACTGATCTGTTGTCTATGGAAAAAAATTAGAATAGACAGAATGGGTCCGTAAAAAGTCGGATGAAATGTCTTTTTTTTTTTTTTTTTCTCACTGATGAGGCTGAAAAACCAGGTGTGATGCTTTCACAGAATTGCTAAAACTTCAGTATATTTTCACCAATGTGAAACCACCCTAAATATGCCCTGTTTATTGGACAATATCTACGTCCCTGGATATTTAGCTGCTTGTCTCTGGGGTATCTGCTGGTTGATCTTTCTCCCGTTAAAGTCTCAAAAAAAAATTGAAAATGTTCTCTTGCCTTTTTTGGTAATGTTAAAAAAAAAAACTGATCGGGGAGGAGGACCTTTTAGTGATGGCGAGATGGAGCCTCCATGATAGGAACACACAGGAACTTTGGAGCTGTTATCTAACACACAAGCTGCTCTCCACATTGCTGTATCATCATGGAACATTATGCACCAATATCAAGTAACATTTCCCAAAACTTGATGGAGTTTTCTTTTGTGTGTTACTGCTTTTATACCAAGCCTTTAGTATTTGTGTCAGACTAAAGAAAAGCTGAAAACTACATAAGTAGAAGGAATTTGCAACCATTTTATAACTTCTGTAGGAGGAAGGAAAAAAAACTAAGAAGCTCCGGCCAAGTCCTCAGTATGAGGAATCCCCTCCCATCATTCCTAGGTTACTAATTACACTTTCAATTGTCTAAGTTGCTGATTAATCTATCATGTTTTGGCCGAATATTCTCTACGACTTAAAATTTCTTTTACAATATGTTTTTAATGCCTAGGAGTCCAGTGGGAGGGGTCAGTCAGTGAGCACCTGCAGTATAACATATGTCCAGTCTAGATGGCTGAATTAAGAGGTTCCCTTTAAAGAGAACCTGTCACCCAAAATTTCGGCACTAGGTGCTGCTTACTAAAGTAAGCAGCTCCTAGTGCTTGAACAAACGCTGCAGTGTTAGGATATCATTACCGGAAACCTCCGGTAACGCTATCTAACACTGCCGCAGAGTACAGTGTAATCTTTGGACCGCTTGCACCGCATTTTTCAATGCTTTTAGACTTTTCTGACTTGTCCGACTACGGGGGCATGACCTTTGTAAACGCAATGGTTTTCCATTGACCACATCCATTTTCCAATCACCAAATTTTGCACAGCTGCTCTCTGTGACTCAGGGAATGTCATAGACCAGGATCTGAGCCTAAATTTTCAGCCCACGCTTTCCAAATACACTTATCAACCACAACATACAGAAGCCACTGTCAGCTGCTGCATTGGCCATTGGAAGCTGAGCAGTGATTGGTTGCTGTTTTGCCACAGGTCATTAATATGAGCTTTGATTGGTTACTATAGGCAATTAGTATAAGACCGCTTATGTGTGAGGGAATATGGAGAGGGATACAGAAATAGGAGGAGATTTATCAGAAATGTCTGAGGTAAAACTGTTCCAGATCCGAATGGAAACAAATCAGAGATCAGTTGTAATTTTATAAACAGTTGTGGGAAAATCAAACTTGAGTTCTGATTGGTTGCCATGTACAACTTGAACAGTTCTGCTCTCAGACACTTTTGATAAATCTCCCCACAGACAAAGTGACAGCGACAAAGACAGTCAGAGACTGAAAGAGAAAACCACTTTTAGAGGCTGAGACAGTCAGAGAAAACCAGAGTCACCAATAGTCTGAGACAATCACAGAGACAGTCGGAGAGAGAGAGATAGATAGATATAAAATATTTTTTGTTAACCTATTTTATTTTGTTATAGCTAGAAGCAGTTATTCACTATCCCGCCCAATACCGGGAGCTACAGCTAGTACTAAATAGGTCTCTTTCCATGACCTATGCTTTGACCCAGGAGAGACAATACCTATCTTTTGGCTGTAATACTTTTGGCTGCACCTTTAGTGCAGTGATGTTGAACCTTTTACAGACCGAGTGCCCAAACTAAAACCAAAATCCACTTAGTTACCGTGAAGTGCCAACATGGAATTTTATACAGTAACTTATTGCTACCTGTTCTTCCACATCTTTCAATTGTATCGCCCCCCTGAGGCCACCAATACAGTTGACATGAGGAAGGCAAATTCAAACTATCATTGTAGCTTCTCTCCAGGGTCTCTCTGTACAGAAAGAACGGTGGGTCCAGCAGGAAGACCTCCAAAGAGAATGCAGCCCTGTCCACACCTTCTTACTTTTCCCGCAGTTCCAAACAGCCAATGAAGTGTCGCTTTAAAATAGCACTGAGAACAGCATCTCTTAAGCTGCCTGAGACTGCAGGAAGATTGTGTTTGGTGAACTCTGTCCTTGGACGATGGCCTTAGTGCCCGCAGAAAGGGCTCCGAGTGCCACCTCTGGCACCCGTGCTATAGATTCGCACCACTGATTTAGTGTCTTAGAGGGAAGATTTACTATTGCAAGGATATCGAATCCCACCCAGGTCAACATCTGCAAAGAGTTTGTATGTTCTCTCCGTGTTTGCATGGGTTTCCTCCGGGTCCTCCAGTTTCCTCTCACACCCCAAAACATACTGGTAGGTTGATTAGATTGTGAGCCCCATGGGGACAGGGACCAATTTGACATGCTGTGTGCAGCGCTGCGTAATCTGTGTGCACTATATAAATAAAGGATTATTATTATTATATTTTCTTTCCAAATCGCCAAAGAAAATTCTATAGAATTCTATTTTATATATATCTAAGCTGCTTTATGAATGATTACTAGTTCTATCAATACTAAACCTTACCTTGTAACAACTGAATTCCAATGGTTTGTCACATTTTCTGTTTCTGTCACTGTCTTGTGGTACTGAGCACACAAAACTATTAATAACCTAAATAATCTATGGCCTCTCAGCATTCAGCACTGACCCCAAGTGATAAAGACAGATCTTTCCTGCTCTAATTAACAGAAGAAATGAGAGAATAAAACACACTAAGTCCAGTATATTCCATAGTGAAAAAAGAACACCAAAAATCTGTACCTCAGATGATGAAAAGCCACAAATGGGAAAATATTATTCAAACCAATCAAGCACAAGAATATTGAGAATCCAGGTGGTTTTATACTGGCCATATTCTGATCCAAAGCCTTAAAGGAGGTGTCCAGTTTCAGCAGATAAATGTCATTGTTTGTATAATTAGATTATTATAATTAGATACATTTTTCTAAAAAAACATTCTGTATAAGTTCCTCATGGTTTTCTAGATCTCTGCTTGCTGTTATTCAATAGGAAGCTTCATAGTTTACTCCCATCTCACACAGGAGGCCATAGAATGCACCCCACCATACAAATTTATATGTAAAGACATATCAAGTTATTTAAAGAATTATATGTAAAAACATATCAATTTATTAGAAAATTTAATGGAGAAATTTCTCCTATAAAAAGAGAAAATAGCCTTTTGGAGCAGGTACTATTCTTGCGAAGGTTGAATTCCACACAGGGATCTGCAGCAGTTAAATGTAATGATGTGGATCGTAAATTCCCAATGTAAAGCCATTTTCTGCAATGTTATTATATGGGATTTTCATAAATACTACACTGTAGATTTTCTGCATGTAATAAGTTTCTTAAGCAGATATCTTTATAATTACCTCTATTAAAGGGCTCCCCCTTGTCTCCCCCAAGTGCTCTCACCGTGAATGTATATATAAATTTTCATACAGTATGGGGAACATTTACTAAATGTAGTTTGCCTGTGTAGTGTGCAGGGGGCGCCAGATTCAGGATTTGTGGCGCCCGTTCTTCATGAGTCTGGTGCCCCCTGCACCGCTCCAGCAAAGTGCACCTTTATCATGGGGCGTTCGACTCATTTCTGTTGGACTTTGCATGATAAATCTGACGCACGGTCCGAATGAGTACTGGATTGCCCCCTAATTTGTGATGCCTAGTTCAGCCGCACCACAAAACGGTTGTGTGCGACACAATTGTGGTGCAGAGACTTAGTGTAAAGTCTAACAGAAAATGGCGCAAGGACCTTAGTAAATGTGCCCCTATATGTCTGTACATACATGACAGGCTCTCTCTTATAGAGTCCCCTCTCTTCATGCCTTGGCCTGTAAGTACTTAATAATTACCACACACATTTCGGACATGGGGGGGGGGGGTGTAACCTTCCTGAGGAAGTTGTGGTGCAGCATTAAAGATAAGACATGAGACACATATAGACATGAGGATTGATGGGCAGAGTCTTCTGGAGGTAGGTATCGAGCTGAGAATGGATGATAGGACTCTGGTAGTGGCCTGGGAATGGAAGTTAAGAATACATGGAACAATAGAAGAGATGAAAAACAATTTTTCATATTTTTTGCCCAGATGTTGCTGATGTGGTGACGCCATGTTGTTCCACCTGCTGCCTATGTTCTTCCTGAACAGTCATGCATTGAACCTGGAGACCCAGAATCCCAAAACCTTCTCTGGACCCAAAGGCAGCTACTTTGGTTTTTCCCTTGATGTCTATGAGCCTGGAGACAAGGGGTAAGTAACTGAAATAGACTATTGCTGGAATCCAGCCGAGACTTTTGAGTGTAACCTGTGACGCTTCCTAGATAATGGTCCCTGTATCTGGATTATCTTTCAACCACGCAATCCTAGTATAAAGGGATCGGTGAAGTTGGAAAATACTTGTTTTTAAAACCAGAAAGATTTCTGCTTCTTTACTTTGCTTTCACTTTTGGTTGTAAGATTATACTGTATACAGACTCTCAAGAAATGTTTCTTTACTTAAAATGTTTCTTTGATTTGATTACTACAATTCCAAAACTGTGCTTAAAACCTGTTACTTATTCACTATTTTTTATCTTGCTGGAACATTTTCTGTGGGGGGATATTCACCCCTTTCTCCTGGCAGTGGGATGCAGAGCTGTAACTACACATGAGGATTTGCTGCTCTACACAGATTAAAAACTAATCTGGACTGTTACTAATAATGTTCACTGTTTCTTCCCATGTGAATCAATGGATCCTCATTATGATCACATCTATATCTTCTGCACTGTTCTGCACAAGTAGCAGACCAATATGGGGACCAGCATTGAGATGTCAAAATGTATCCCTAAACAGGTTTTTTTTTTCAGCAATCTACATTTATTGTCTATGCACTGGATAGCTGATACATGTATGATAACTAGGAGCCATGATGGTGAGGTTATTGAGCAGGTATGAGCAGGGTCCATTGGTATAATGGAGACAGCCGAGAAGCCATGTGGTAAGGAGGAACAGGAACTCTGGTCCCCCATCCTAGATATTGGAGGTTTCCTTGACAATTGGACCCCCGGTAATCATACACTTACCATTTGTTGTGTAGATAAATGGTGATAACTGTATATTGTATGAAATCGTCTTCAAATTTTGTGATAAAGTAATTTTACCTACATCTTCTCATGTTTCAGTCCTGTACTGATTGTTTTAATCTGAGGCAAGATGTTTTATGCTCATCTATTATTGGGGTGAATTTCAGTTCATTTTCCTCTTTATTTATATACATAGTTTTTGGGTTTATAGCCTGGGGTGATATAATCCAAGAGACAGGTCAGATTTATTCATTGCTTTTCTTGGCCAGGGCCCTGTCTGATTCAAATCTTTAGTCCAGTGGTGGCGAACCTATGGCACGGGTGCCAGAGGCGGCACTACAAGCTCTTTCTGTGGGCACCCGGGTCATCGCCCAAGCACTCCAGACAGGACTGGAAAGAAAGAATTTTCCTGCAGTTCCAAACAACTTAAAAGATGATGCCTTCAGTGATATTTTAAAGTGATATGTACATGGGACTGTAAGAAGAGGGGAATGTGTAGACAGGGCCAAATTATCTTTGGAGGACCTCCGGCTGGTCCCATGATTTTCTGTGTACAGAGGGACCCTGGAATAAAGCTAAAGCTTTTTTCTACTGTGTTGGTGTCCTCAGGAGGCCAGTATGATTGAACGTTGTTGAAGAACAAGGAGCAATAAGTTACTGCTTTATTTTTAGTTGGCACCTCGCGATAAATGAGGGGGCTTTGGGGTTGCAGTTTGGGCACTCGGTCCCTAAAAGGTTTGCCTTCACTGCTTTAGTCAGTCGTATTCTACATCTCTTATTATTAAGAATATGTGGCATTAACACTATGATATCATTGTAGTAAATTAACACTATCTTCTTCCCTCAGGTTAAGCATTGTCGTGGGTGCTCCAAAAGCCAACACATCCCAGCCTGGTGTCATCAGTGGTGGAGGAGTATTCCTGTGTCCATGGCAGGCAGGGAACAATGAATGCTCTTCTATACTATTTGACCCAACAGGTGCAGTAATACTATGGGGCTGGTGAAATATTGGCATCTATCCAATGAGGGAGACCAGGATAAAAGTAGGGAAGATGTCCTTCTTAGGGGAACTTTTATCAACTTTCCCTCTGCCATAACATTAACAGTATTATGTTACTGTGAGGCAAATTTTTTTTTCCGCGCACACTATATATTTCATTTAGTTAGGGTTGGAAAGTTACAGGTAGCTCTTAGCTGCGGAAGAATGGCAAGCCTAAAGTTTGCAGTAGGCCACATGCTCATGGCACAATGTACAGGAATCTTTACAAAATAGATAGAAGCCAGATAAGGTACCACACGTCAAAAAAGCATAGCATATGTACCAAGACAAATGGACGTGTTATAGGTACTGATAATATACACAATATAAGTGACAATAAGGTATCTTTATTAGTATTTACATAAACCAATTATATGTGTATGCCAAACCAGTTAAAAACAATTAAAAGCACTATCCAGTGCTGGGTCTCAATATAGCAGCAAAGACATACACTCACTGGCCACTTTATTAGGTACACCATGCTAGTAACGGGTTGGACCCCCTTTTGCCTTCAGAACTGCCTCAATTCTTCGTGGCATAGATTCAACAAGGTGCTGGAAGCATTCCTCAGAGATTTT